>OU342736.1:38917349-38966713 GCA_910589765.1 Avena atlantica
GCCCAAGCTTATCCGTGGCGCACGGGGCAACGCAATGATAGATCTTTGCTTAAAACCAGTGATAGTCGTGACTTGATTCGAGAGACACCGTGGCACCGTCACCTATACATACTCATATGCTGTTTTACATCCTAGGGCTGCCTTAGTTTCCACGGCAGTCTGTCTACCTCAATGTCTGTGATTAGGTCCATGGATACACCAATCGCCTGCATACAGGTCAGGAATAAAATTCAACACTAGTAAACAGTCAATGGCCAACCTCCTGCTGTTACATAGCCCTTGTGTCATACTGCTTGACCCTTCATGGCCTAGCACGATTATGAACATATTTCTTTAAGCACTCCCATGTGTACCTCTCAAAGGGGAACATTATTGTGTATTGAATACAGGACCAAGAATGGCAATCATATCTTCTACTAGGTGAACCATGTCGTGAGATGCGTCATAAAATACTCAATGAAGAAGGATGGTGGGATTTCTTTAAGACACCAACTCAAGGCTGACAAGACATAATATTGAAGAAGGATGGTGGGACACATCAAGGTTTGAACCTGTAAATATTGCATTGAGGAATGCACATAGCTTCACAATGGGTACTCGAACATTTTCAGGTAGAAGCCCCCTCAATGCAATCGGAAGCAATTGTGTCATAATCACGTGGGAGTCATGAGACTTCAGGTTTTGAATTTTTTCTCTGCCATATTTATTATTCCCTTTATATTCGACGAGAAGCCATACGGGACCTTGATACTGCTCAGACATTCAAAAAAGATTTCCTTCTCTGCTTTGGTAAGAGCGTAGCTGGCAGGAGTTAAGTGGCATCGTTTACCCTTCTCGTTCTCAGGATGCATAGGCTCTTCAGGGGCTTTCAGACGTTGCTGGTCCTGCCGTCCTTCCGGTGTATCTTTTGTCTTCCCATACACTCCTAGAAAGCCTAGCAGGTTCACGCAAACATTCTTCGTCACGTGCATCACGTCGATTGAAGAGCGGACCTCTCAGACTTTCCAATAGGGTAGGTCCCAAAATATAGATTGCTTCTTCCACATGGGCGCGTGTCCGGCATCGTCATTCGGAACAGATAGTCTGCCAGGACCTTTTCCAAAGATTACTTCTAGGTCCTTGACCATACCAAATTACCTCCTCACCGGTACGGAGGACAGGCTTCCTCCGGGGTTCTGCCAGACGTTTGAAATGCTTGCCTTTCTTTCTTACTGGATGCAGGTTCGGAAGAAATCGGCGATACCCTAGGTACACAACCTTCTTACATTTATCTAAATATACACTTTCAGTTTCATCTAAACAGTGTGTGCATGCATTGTATCCCTTGTTTGTCTGCCCTGAAATGTTACTAAGAGCAGGCCAATCATTGATGGTTACGAAAATCAATGCTCATAGGTCAAATGGCTCCCCTTTGTGCTCATCCCACATACGTACACCTGGTTTGGCCCACAGCTGTAAAAGTTCTTCAACTAATGGCCTTAGGTACACATCAATGTCGTTGCCGGGTTGCCTCGGGCCTTGGATGAGCACTGCATCATAATGAACTTCCTCTTCATACACAACCAAGGAGGAAGGTTATAGATACATAGAGTCACATGCCAGATGCTGTGACTGCAGCTCTGCTCACCAAAAGGATTCATGCCGTCTGTACTTAGACCAAACCTTAAGTTCCTTGCGTCACGTGCGAAGTCTGGGTACTCTCGCTCGACTTTTCTCCACTGTGACCCATCAGCGGGGTGTCTCAACATCGCGTCTTTCTTACGGTCTTCCATGTGCCATCGCAACAACTTGGCATGCTCTTTATTTCTGAAGAGACGTTTTAACAGTGGTATTATCGGAGCATACCACATAACCTTGGCGGGAACCTTCTTCCTAGGGGCCTCGCCCTTAACATCGCCAGGATCGTCTAGTCTGATCATATATCGCAGTGCAGTGCATACCGGGCATGCATCCAAATTCTCGTACTTCTCACCGCGGTAGAGGATGCAGTCATTAATGCAGGCATGTATCTTCTGCACGTCTAATCCTAGAGGGCAGACAACCTTCTTTGCTTGGTATGTACTGTCGGGCAACTCATTATTTCTTGGAAGAAGATTCTTCATTTTTACCAACAACTTTGAAAATGCGCTGTCAGTCACACCGTTCTCTGCCTTCCATTGCAGCAAATCCAGTGTGGTACCTAGCTTTTTGTGGCCATCTTCGCAAGTTGGATACAACAATGTTTTGTGGTCCTTTAACATCTGCTCCAGCTTCTCCTTCTCCTTTTCAGTTTCACATTCTTCCTTTGCATCAGTAATGGCCCGACCAAGATCGTCATCAGCGGGCCCATCTGCTCCCTCTTGATCTTCATTATCTAACCCCGTTGCAGTATCATCATATTCAGGATACATATTATGATAGTTGTCATCATCCTCTTCTTCTTTGTTGTCTTCCATCACAACCCCTTTTTCTCCGTTCTTGGTCCAACAATTATAGCTGGGCATGAAACCGGATCGAAGCAGGTGGGCGTGAATGGTTCTAGTATTTGAGTAGTCTTTCTTGTTCTGACAGTGAACACACGGACAACACATAAAACCATTGTGACCACGGTTTGCATTAGCCACAACGATGAAATTTTGGAGGCCCGTATGTACTCGGAAGTGCGGCGGTCACCGTACATCCATTGCCGGTTCATCTGCATTAATATGTAGTATATATCAAAAATTAATAGGGAGATGACCATTTATATATATAGTACATCAATGACACATGAAAGGATAGTTGTAGACCTCGACCGAGAAGGAAAGAGCAACGAGAAAACTTATTTTGAGCTCTCGGGCATTTCACCGAACACCTCTTGTGCATATGAAAAAAACACAAACTAGCACTCTTCACACCCTCTTGCTAGGCTCCAAAATGAGATAGTGAAAAAATGGAAGAGTGGGGTGTGTGGGCTGCGGTAATCTGTGGAAAGGTGAGGCAATTCACCGGAAGAAGCCTGAACTCCCTGCTGGTGATGTTGTATTTGGTATGGTCAAGGACACAGAAGTAATCTTTGGAAAGGGTCCCGATAGCCAATCAGTTCCGAACGACGTCGCTACAGGACACGCACCCATGTGGAAGAAGAAATCTATATTTTGGGAGCTGCCATATTGGAAAGTCCTACGTGTCCGCTCTTCAATCGACGTGATGCACGTGACGAAGAATCTTGGCATGAACCTTCTAGGATTCCTAGGCGTGTATGGGAAGACAAAAGATACACCAGAAGCACGGGATGACCAACAATTTATGAAAGACCCAAAGAACATGCATACACAGGACAAGACGGATAAAGGGTGTCACTTAAGTCGTGCCAGCTATGCTCTTTATAAAGCAGAGAAGGAAATATTTTTTGACGTCCTTTACAGTATCAAGGTGCCGTCTGGCTTCTTATCTACTATAAAGGGGATAATAAATATGGCAGAGAAAAAGTTCCAAAACCTAAAGTCTCATGACTGTCACGTGATTATGAAGTCGTTGCTTCCGATTGCATTGAGGGGGCTTCTACCGGAAAATGTTCGAGTACCCATTCTGAAGCTGTGTGCATTCCTCAATGCAATATCTCAAAAGGTAATCAATCCAGATATTTTGCCAAGGTTACAGGAGGATGTGGTACAATGTCTTGTTAGTTTTGAGTTGGTGTTCCCACCATCCTTCTTCAATATTATGACGCATCTCCTGGTTCACCTAGTGGAAGAGATTTCCATTCTCGGTCCTGTATTTCTGCACAATATGTTCCCCTTTGAGAGGTTCATGCGAGTCTTACAGAAATATGTTCATAACCGTGCTAGACCAGAAGGAAGCATCTCCAAGGGATATGGAACAGAGGAGGTCATTGAGTTTTGTGTTGACTTTATTCCTGACCTTAAGCCGATTGGTGTTTCTAACTCGCGGCATGAGGGAAGACTAAGTGGTAAAGGCACGCTGGGAAAGAAAGAAATGAAATGTAGGGACGGGGATTCTTTCACTAAAGCACACTACACAGTTCTACATAATTCCACCTTGGAAGCTCCGTATATCAAGGAACACAAGAATATTGTACGCTCCAAAAACCAGGGGAAGCCTGACTAATGGATTACAGATGAACACATGAAGTCTTTCGATGGTTGGATGCGGAAACATCTCTGGAATGACACCACTGTTGGAGATCAGCTATACTTGTTGGCCGCGTCACCATATTCTACTATATTGAATTTCCAAGGGTACGAAATAAATGGGAATACATTCTACATGATCACCCAAGATAAAAAGAGCACCAACCAAAATAGTGGTGTCCGCTTTGATGCAACGGACGAGAATGGGCAAAAGGACACATACTATGGTTACATAGAGGAGATATGGGAACTAGACTATGGAGTATATTTTAAGGTCCCTTCGTTTCGCTGCAAATGGGTCAACCTGAATGGGGAAGGGGTAAAGATAGACCAGTTGTACGGAATGACAACAATGGACCTCAACAATCTTGGTTATAGAGATGAACCATTCGTCCTACCCAATGATGTGTCTCAGGTTTTCTATGTGAAGGACATGTCATCCAGACCGAAAAAAATAAAAAATATGCAAAAGAATACATCTGATGAGCCAAAGCGTCACATAGTTCTTTCAGGGAAAAGAAACATCGTGGGAATCGAGGACAAGACAGATATGTCAGAAGATTGTAATAAGTTTGATGAAATTCCACCCTTCATAGTGAAAACTGGCCCAAGCATTCCGTTAAGTAAAGAAGATGCTCCATGGTTACGTCTGAAGCGATCATAAGGAAGGACATACGCTAAGAAGTTCATGCTCATATTGTGTACCTCTAGTTCATGTCTGGCCGGTCGGCTGCATATTGTGAACCTAAATGCCATGAGACATGATAGCTCATTTTGTGAAGGATATCTTATGATGTTTGCAATTTTCCAAGTTTAATAAATGTATTGAGTGTTAGTCCCGGTTTGTGGCTTGACCGGGACTATATATAGGGGGGCCTTTAGTCCCGGCTTTTAATATTAATAAATGTCTTGAGTGTTAGTCCCGTTTTGTGGCTGGACCGGGACTAAAGGGGGCCTTTAGTCCCGATTCGTAGAACGACTTTCCTGAACTACGAAGAAGTTGTCCCGATTCGTACTTACCATTAAGATCTGATCTCCAAACGTGTGTGGTCACATATTAGGGAGTGCCTCTATGACCAGTTTGTCGGAGATGCCGGAGGACTGGGCTCCGACGGCATCTCCCTAAAACTGGCCGTAGTGGTGTCCCTGCTCTCGCACACCATCTAGCATCTTGTAACATCTCTAACTAGATCAGTACACTTGGGAGCTAACTAATTTCACATATTAGGGAGTGCCTCTATGACCAGTTTCTTGGAGATGCCGGAGGACTGGGATCCGGCGGCATCTTCCTGGAACTGGTCGTAGTGGTGTCCCTGCTCTCGAAAACCATATTGGTGATGCCTCAATATGGCTGGAGGACTGGACTCACAAGGATGCCTATTTATAGTACAAGTAGCTCGGCATAGTGTCGATAATGACGACACTCACCCCTATTATTAGTGCTGACTCGTGTTTTGTCCCAGTTGGTGTCTCCAACCGGGACTAAAGGTTCATCTTCAGTCCCGGTTGGTGACACCATCCGAGACAAGGTACAAGACGCACGACAAAATGTCGACACTCACCCCTATCATTAGTGCTGCCGGGCCCAGCCTGTCGAAATCCCTCCAACCGGGACTAAAGGTGAACCTATCATGTTCGAGGATTCATGGCTTTCGGTCCAAATGATCAAGCCATTTTCCATTTTTCGATCGCAAAAAATGGGTCATTTTGTGAAGTAACCACCAAAATGCTGTTTCAGTATGCTACCTTCCCATTTTTCTAAAATACTAGACCACCTTACATGGACTATCTCCCAACCGGGACATCTCAAACCTTTTCGTCCATCCCAGGTAAAAAGGACAAATGTATGCCGAATCGGTAGGAAGTGGGTCCGGTTTGTACTACCGGTACATGATCGACGCTCGTGATTTTTTGAAAAAATCATTTTTAGACTCGCAATATGTGGTTTCTTCAGAGATACAATGCAAGTTCTAACGATGCTCGTCCCCTATCTTCATGCACGCTGGTTCGACCATAGTTAGAAATTCAAAAAATTCAAAACGGGCATAAGATTTTCAAAAAAAGTCCGAACAATGTAAATCCTTCACGTGGTGTCATATTATGTGACATAGTTGCAAGGAAAAATACCAGACTTGGTATATTGATCATGTCTCGAAAAAACCTTCACAAAATGACCTATTATGTTCGAGGTTTCATGGCTTTTGGTCCAAATGACCGATATTATGTGCTGAATCACGGCATAGTTTGTGATGTTGTGCCCATATTATGCATGCATGTGGACATTGGTATGGAGAAAAATGTTTGCAGGAGGAAGTTTTCCTTTTCGTCGCCCGGAAAATCCATTTTCCATTTTCCGAGCGCAAAAATCGGGTCGTTTTGTGAAGTAACCACCAAAATGCTGTTTCAGAATGCTACCGTCCCATTTTTCTAAAATACTATACCACCTTACATGGACTATCTCCCAACCTTGATATCTCCAACCTTTTCGTCCATCCCGGGTAAAAAGGACAAATGTCTACCGAATCGGAAGGAAGTGTGTCCGGTTTGTACTACATGTACATGATCTAACGCCCGTGATTTTTTGAAAAAATCATTTGTAGACTCGCAATATGTGGTTTCTTCAGAGATCCAATGCAAGTTATAACGATGCTCGTCCCCTATCTTCATGCACGCCGGTTTGACCATAGTTAGAAATTCAAAAAATTTAAAATGAGCATAAGAAATTCAAAAAAAGTCCGAACAATGTAAATCCTTCGCTTGGTGTCATATTATGTGACATAGTTGCAAGGAAAAATACCAGACTTGGTATATTTACCATGTCTCGAAAAAACCTTCACAAAATGACCTATCATGTTCGAGGTTTCATGGCTTTTAGTCCAAATGAACGATGTTATGTGCTGAATCACGGCATAGTTTGTGATGCTGTTCCCATATTATGCATGCATGTGGACATTGGTATGGAGAACAATATTGCAGGAGGGAGTTTTCCTTTTCGTCGCACGGAAAATCCATTTTCCATTTTTCGAGCGCAAAAAATGGGTCATTTTGTGAAGTAACCACCAAAATACCGTTTCAGAATGCTACCGTCCCATTTTTCTAAAATACTAGACCACCTTACATAGACTATCTCCCAGCCGGGACATCTCAAACCCTAAACCCTAAACCCAAGTTTCTTCCCGCCATTTCTTCCCGCGATTTCTTCCCGCAGTTTTTTCCCGCCATTTCTCGTCCCGCCATTTCTTCCCGCAGTTTTCTTCCCGCCATTTCTCACTACATATATGTAGTATTGGCCTCCATTGTCATTGCACATCTCTAGACTCATATCTGCAACCTCATCACTCTTTCCCATGGCTTCCACCATACGATTACCCCCCAATGAGGCGGAGGCGTTTTGCGCCTCGAACTACCCGTGCCCGCCGGGCTACTATGTTGTAACATCCCAAAAATACTAAACTTGGATCATCAAACTCTAATCATCAAATTTAGGGTTAACAAAAAATTTCTAAATAAAAATATGAAAGCATGCATGTGTGTATGCATTCCAATTTTGATTTCTTTTGAACCACATTGTTTGTGTGTTTCTTTGCTTGTAAAATGTTGCTTAGGTGAAATAAACATCATCTAAACATTTCCCAATCTTTTTCCAAAGACAAATAAATCAAAACAAAGCTAAATGAGTGAATGGTCATTTTGACCAATTTAACTCCCATGCCTACTTTGGCTATCCCAAACTTTTAGAACTTAACAGAAACTTGTTTGGATCTTTGCACCCCTTGATTGTGATCATAACAAAGTATCAAGGCCCACTTTATGATCATCCAGAAACTTCCAAATGCATAGTTTAAATGACAGTGCAAAACTGAATCTTTATCATGACAAGATCCCACTTTTTCAAAAACGACTCAAACAAGCTCAACTTTCAAAAACCAAGCATCTGCAGACTCACCAGCACCAACCTAGCACACCCACCAAAAATCTTTTCAAAATTCAAAACTTGAATTCTTGCGGGCATTTCATCAAACACCTTGCAGACACAAATCATCAAAATCCTAAACACTATTGTGAGCAGTGATTGAAGCCTAACTTGTTCTCTCTATAGAGCACAACCACCTCAGTAGATCATCTAGCAAACTAAACCAAGCACTAGGCTCACTATAAGCTGGGCAATGACATCAATGGTGAACAGCGGAAGCTCACCATGCCACCCCAGTGGAGACAACAAGCTAGAAGGAGATTTAGCCATGCCAACCTTGTCTGGGAGGCAGCCCGCCGTCCATCACCACTCCCTGTCCCAGCCGCGAGCGTTGCCAAACCCTGGACCACACGCACGGACCACGCCCAGCTCGCCAGCAACCATGTCGAGCATGCGCCAGAGCGCCACGCTCGACTGACGCCCACAGACCGCGCGCCGCCCTCGCCGCGTGCATACATGATCGCCACCAACCCAGGAGAACGCCAGACATCCCCGTTCGCTGCCCCATGCCTCACAGCCACCGCTCGTCGTCGAAAAAGCCGCCTCTGCTGCGTAGAGCATCGCGCGTTCCAGACCAAACCGCACCGCCCCTACGCGCGCATTAAATCCGTAGAGCATCGCCAGGAGACCACCAAGCGATCGCCACCGCCGGCCATGCCTCTAGCAGCCCGTAGCCATGTCGCCACCGTCGCCTGCCCATCCCGTTCGGTCTCGTCGTCGCGACTATAAATAGAGGCCACCCCCAGCCGAATTGAGCACACCATCTCACTCCCCTCTCCTCACTGATCGTGCCACCCCGTTCCCGAAGCAAGGCGCGCAGCACGTCGCTGGAATTTCACCGGAGCCTGCCGCTGCTGGAGAAGAAGGGGGCCAGCGATTGGAGCCGCCCCAGGAGAAGCTGCCGGTACCAGGTGGTTCGCCGTTGTCGACTTTGTCGTTCGCCTGCCTCACCTACCCTCCCCTGAGCCCCGGTGAGCCCCCAACGACCCCCACCTGCCGTGTTAGGTTTCTGTCTCGCCGGCGTTGCCCAACATCGACGATGACCCTCAGCCATTAGATTAGAACAAGATCCCACGGCTCACATCGCCCGCGTACCGCTTCACACCCCCACGTCTCACTGACGCGTGGGGACAGCAACTTAACCAGCCCGCGTAAGCGCTGTGCTTAGCAGGCCGGCCCAGTATATCTTCCCGCGCAGCCCAGTTATTTGAATTTAACCTTTTCCATTTTATTTCAAACACACTTCTGTACCTAGATTCAAAAATCCACCCAGATCGATTCAGTGAACCAAATTGAATGAAACAAATTTTGTTACAAAGGTCTTGCAATGCTGAATCCAATCCCGTTGGATTCAAGTCATTTGGATCTGTAGATTATCCTTAGTAAAAATAACAAGGCAGAGGCTTTTCTACATTCACACATTTTTCAAATTTCAACCATAATAGCTTTTGAGTTGATTCCAACTCTCAAAAATCACATTTAACCATACCTTTCAGAATATATAAAAATATATAGGTTTACTTACAGAAATAATGACCAAGTAATAAAAGAATGCTACATAGGGATTTCTAGTCACTTATTTAATTAAAATAAAAGGGTAAAACCTTATTAAATTGTGACACCACTTTAAATCACATTCCCATGGACTAAAATATGTGGTGATGACATGTGTCAACATGATCCCATGTTTGGTTTGGAGAATATTAAATCTTAAGTAGTTTTCAATGAGTAGAAATTACTTTTCTAAAAATAAAAGAGATTAAACCAAGCCTTGATCTTGTAATGTTAGTGATGATTCTAGATAATCTATAGGACCCTTTTGTGTGATGATTGCAAGTAGTTAAGTATTGTTTGGTGATTTTGTACATCGTATTTATTTATAGACGCTAGTACCGACCAAGGATACGAGGAGGAAGGAGGATACTACGAAGAAGAAGCCAAGGAGAACTTCAACCACTGCTCTGCACAAGGAAAGCTTATAATGATACTGATGCAAGCCTTAATAATAAAGTTGACCTATGCAAGCTTATACTTGCAATTATGCAAGCTAACACTTGCAAGATACTCTACTTTAGCAAGCCTTACTAATCAAGTTGACCTATGCAAGCTTATACTTGCAATTATGCAAGCTAACACTTGCAAGATACTCTACCTTAGCAAGCCTTACTATACAAGTTAACCTTGCAAGCCTAATACTACTAGCTGAATGTGCAAGCTTATACTTGCAATTGGGCAAGCTAATACTTACTTGCTACTATGCAAACTATATGCCTTAAGCATATGTGATCATATCCACCTGATAAACCAAATCCTAGTTTTATTTGCAAGCCCTCTAATTTATTTCTTTATCAAAGCTTTAACTTAGAGTTGACTTAAGTGACTTGTAGATTCTAGAAAGATATATTGAAGGTTGCATAAAGAGCATAAAATTTGGCCTAAGCTAGAAAATCTTGATGTCATCCTAAGGCATAAGATTGAACTTAGTTGAAAGTCCACTAGTTTACTATCCAACATTAGTGCTTACCCCCACTTGTAGATGCTAGTGCTAAGCATAAAAATTGATCAACTTTAGATGGGAATACTTGGTGAAAATGGTTATGAAAACCTTAGAATGATGGATCATTCTACTGAGATGTTTTGACATGTGTTTCCGAACACCAGATGATTTTGGTGATGAAAATGTTGAGGCATGAGCCTTAGCCCTTTATAAATCTGATGGTTGTCTAGATGCGATACCATTCCAATTTTATCGTACAACCACAATACCCAAAGATTGGGTAGGGCTTGACTGGAAACTTATATACCTTAGTATTGGTTCCCTCACGGCCAAGGTCTGAGCTGAGGCTACCTTGTGAAGATTGTCCACCTGTGCAGTACCCAAGATGACAGTTGGTCATGGTTGGGAGGACAAACTCACAGGAGAGGTGCTTATACTAGGGCGTGTAATTGAAAGGTTAGGATTGAATATCCGCATACTGAGTATGGTGAATTCAGGATTTGTTCCTGACGGATGTATCGAATGTTGTGGTGAAAGTGTACAATCTCTGCAGAGTGTCAAACTATTCGAATAGCCGTGTCCGCGGTTATGGACAATTGGAGTGGCCATACTGTTCCCCCGTCAGATGTTTTCAAAAGACTTGTGAAATGAATTGAGATACAAGTTCCTACTTAGGAGTTATAAAATTGTGACTAGTTTCTCTTGCTTCTGAACTTATTATAGATAAATCTGGCTTCTTGCAAAACAACCCTAGAGCCTAGTGTCCTATTATCAAAAACCCCTTCACTTGTTAGTATTAGTTTGCGAGTACTTAAAGAGTACTCATGGCTTTGTCCCTGGCTATTCCCGTGGCCAGACTATGAAGAGGAGTACCTGGAGGATAGACCCCAGGAAGGTTACGACAACTAGGATCATCTCCCATCGTCAGCATTGCCTGTGAGCCCGAATATGGAGCTTCGCCTACGCTACCGTTATTATTACGTATTCCGCTGCTTGAGTTGTATTCAGAACTGGATCATGAGATCCCTATTTGTGTAAGACCTTATGTTCGTGTCTGGAACCGGTGTTAAAGGGGGGGGGCATTTATTTCATGCATTAAAGGGGCATTTTTAATTCAAAAAATAGGATATGAATTTAGAAAATTCATATCTTTTTCATTTCAACTCAGAAAAATATGAATAATATATAATAATTTTATATTTACTTTAGATGAATATTTTCAAAATGATTAAAACACTTACATATAAATTTTGATTATTCAATTCAAATAAAAATAAATTGTCAAATCCTAAAACTTTGAACATAAGAAATATTAAGCATCTAAAAAGGAATCTAACCCTATTTTATTAGAGCAAATCATATTTTAATGCCGCATCTTTTGTATTAACATTTTTGAATTGATTGGATATTTAAATGCCGCATCTTTTGTATACACTTGAATCTGACCAAGCCTCGCTCAACTTGCATTGGTTTTTTCATAAAATAGCATATTGTGAACCTAAAAATGATTTTTGTAAAAAATCATGAGCATCGTATCATGTACCTGTAGTTCATATCTGACCCACTTCCTGCCGATTCGGCAGGAATTTGTCTTTTTCACCAGAGGTGGACGGAAAGGATTCAGATCCCCCTGTTGGTACATTGTCCATATAATGTGGTCTAGTATTTTTTTAAATGTGTTGGTGGTTTTTTGAATTAGCCATTTGGTGGTTGCTTCACAAAACCGTCCGTTTTTATGCTCAGAAAATGGAAAATGCCTTTTTGGTGCGATAAAAAGGAAAACTTCCACTTGCAACATTGTTTGCCATGCCATGATGCACATGTATGCACAATATGGCCATATTATCACAAACTATGCCTTGATTCTAGCCATAGCATTGGTCATTTGACCCGAAAGCCAAGAAACCTCGAATGAGATAGGTCATTTTGTGAAGGTTTTTTGAGACATAATCAATATACCAAGTTTGAGATTTTTCCTTCTAACTATGTCACATAATATAACACCAAGTGAAGGTTTCGCACTTTTTCGATCTTTTTTTATTTTTTTTATCCCCGTTTTAAACTATCGTCAAACTTTGTCGAACAACGGGCATGAAGATTCTTAGCTCGGGGCCAAGCCTCGCTCAACTTGCATTGGTTTTTTTATAAAATAGCATATTGTGAACCTAAAAATGATTTTTGTAAAAAATCATGAGCATCGTATCATGTACCTGTAGTTCATATCTGACCCACTTCCTGCCGATTCGGCAGGAATTTGTCTTTTTCACCAGAGGTGGACGAAAAGGTTTCACACCCCCCTGTTGGTACATTGTCCATATAAGGTGGTCTAGTATTTTTGTAAAATGTGTTGGTGGTTTTTTGAATTAGCCATTTGGTGGTTGCTTCACAAAACCGTCCGTTTTTTATGCTCGGAAAATGGAAAATGCCTTTCTGGTGCGATAAAAAGGAAAACTTCCTCTTGCAACATTGTTTGCCATGCCATTATGCACATGTATGCACAATATGGCCATATTATCACAAACTATGCCTTGATTCTAGCGATAACATTGGTCATTTGACCCGAAAGCCAAGAAACCTCGAATGAGATAGGTCATTTTGTGAAGGAGATAGAACTAGAATTAAAATACAGAATGCAACTAATAGTAAGTTACATAAAGCACGACTGAAAATTAAGATACATAAAAGAACTGAAAATTAAGATACATGGCCAGATTAAGTAACAATCGGCCGAACTTGTTTCGGAATGTTGGAGTGATTCAGTCATGCTCCTGCCTACACCTGTAATACTCGCCACTGTAGTCGTCGTACTCGCCGCCGCCGTCTTCGCTGTTGTCGTCGGGGTCGCCGTAATTGAACCTTGAAGGCTGAGTACACGTGGGCTGGACTTGAGGGTAGCGCAGACGGGGGTTAGAGTCGGCGGCAGTGTCATAGGCCATGACGCTCTGGAGAGTCCGACCGCGCCACCATAGCCGACGGCCGGCCTCGTTGAAGTTAGGAGGAGGTGGGCCGTCCTCCTCGTGCCTGGCGAGCGCCCTCTCACGCCGATCCACGAAGAAGGCTTCCCAAGTAGGGAAATAGTCGGGATGCCATCTAGGATTCCTCTGCTGCTCCGGCGTGAGATCGAAGTAGTAGTGGTTCGTGATGGCCATCCGGCGCGCCACACCTAGAGGAACAGGAGGAACCGGCACGCCTCCGGCGCTCAGCATCCAGCCGACGGGGACACAGTAGCCCGACGGGCAGGGGTAGTTCGAGGCACAAAGCGCCTCCGCCTCCCTAGGGGTTAGTGCTACGGTCGAAGCCATGGGAAAGAGTGATGAGGCTGCAGATATGAGTCTAGAGATGTGCAATGACAATGGAGGCCAACCCTACATATATATAGTGAACTGGCGGGAAGAACTGGAGGGAAGAACTGGCGGGAAAAAATGGCGGGCAGAAAAATGGCGGGAAAAAATGGCGGGAAGAAAAATGGCGGGAAAAAATATGGAGGGAAGAAATAGAAGGAAGAAAAATGGCTCATTTAATACATATACTGTTAACAAAAGAAATATGACATTGTTCTAAAAATTGGACGGTTGGAGGGATTTCAGGCGGGTCCAGGCAGCACTAATGATAGGGGTGAGTGTCGACATTATGTCGTGCAGCGTGTACCTTGTCCCGGATGGTGTCACCAACCGGGACTAAAGATGAACCTTTAGTCCCGGTTGGAGACACCAACCGGGAAAAAACACGAGTCAGCACTAATAATAGTGGTGAGTGTCGACATTATTTCGTAAGTGTCGACACTATGTCAAGCTGCTTGTACTATAAATAGGCATCCTTGTGAGTCCAGTCCTCCAGCCAGTTTGAGGCATCTCCAAGATGGTTTTCGAGAGCAGGGACACCACTACGGCCAGTTTCAGGGAGATGCCGACGGAGCCCAGTCCTCCGGCATCTCCGAGAAACTGGTCATAGAGGAACTCCCTAATATGTGATATTAGTTAGCTCCGAGGTGTATTGATCTAGTTAGAGAAGTTACAAGCTGCAAGATGGTTTTCGAGAGCAGGGACACCACTACGGCCAGTTTCAGGGAGATGCCGACGGAGCCCAGTCCTTCGGCATCTCCAAGAAACTGGTCATAGAGGCACTCCCTAATATGTGACCGCGCGCGTTTGGAGATCAGATCTTAATGGTAAGTACGAATCGGGACAACTTCTTCTCATAGTCCCGGTCCATCCACAAAACAAGACTAACACTCAAGACATTTATTAATATTAAAAACATGAACTAGAGTTACATAATATGAGCATGAACTTCTTGGCATATGTCCTTCCTTATGTTCGCTTCAGACGTAACCATGGAGCATCTTCTTTACTTAACGGAATGCTTGGGTCAGTTTTCACTGTGAAGGGCGGAATTTCATTAAACTTATTATAATCTTCTGACATGTCTGTCTTGTCCTCGATTCCCACGATGTTTCTTTTCCCTGAAAGAACTATGTGACGCTTTGGTTCATCATATGATGTATTCGTTTGCATATTTTTTCTTTTTTTGGTCTGGAGGACATGTCCTTCACATAGAAAACCTGAGCCACATCATTGGCTAGGACGAATGGTTCGTCTAAGTTCTTGTCTACCTTCATAAGATTGTTGACATTACTAGGAAACAGGCTGTTAGTGGCGCACCCGAAATGCCCATCCGTGGCGCACTAGCAGTGCGCCACGGGCCTTGCGCTACGGCTATCTCTCAGCCGTGGCGCACTGCCCAGTGCGCCACAGAAGTTTAGATACAGGCGTGGCGCACATGCCAGTGCGCCACAGAAGTTTGGGAAGGTGCGCCACGCGTATGAA
Organism: Avena atlantica; assembly: GCA_910589765.1. Classification (NCBI taxonomy): domain Eukaryota; kingdom Viridiplantae; phylum Streptophyta; class Magnoliopsida; order Poales; family Poaceae; genus Avena; species Avena atlantica. The sequence continues at coordinate 38,932,758 of OU342736.1, forward strand.
ACGATAACCGTGGCGCACAGCTGTGCGCCACGGATATAAATTTCAAAATTCAAAAAAAAGCAGCAGATCTGGATCTCGTTGTCAGTGCCGTCGCGCGTCGGTGCAGGTCGCCGTCGTCGCCTCCTCGTCGTCACCTTGTTGTCGTCGTCGGAACTGCAAGGAGGAGGAGGAGAATAGGAGGAAGAGGAGGAGAAGAGGAGGAGAAGAGGAGGAGAAGAGGAGGAGAAGAAGAGGAGGCAAAGGAGGAAGAGGAGGAGAAGAAGAGGAGGAGAAGAAGAGGAGGAAGAGGAGGAGAAGAAGAAGAAGAGGAGGCAGAGGAGGAAGAGGAGGAGAAGAAGAGGAGGCAGAGGAGGTAGAGGAGGAGAAGAAGAGGAGGAGAAGAAGAGGAGGAGGAGAAGAAGAGAGGGAGGTAGGAAGAGATGGAGGAAGAGAGGGAGGAATGGAGGTCGACGTCGCCCGTTGTCACTGCGAGGAGGACGAGAAGGAGGTCGACGTCGCGCCATCACTGCAAGGAGAGGAGAAGGAGAAGGGAGAAGGAAGAAGGAAGAAGGAAGAAGAAGGAAGAAGGAAGAAGGAAGAAGGAAGAAGAAGAAGGGAAAGGGAGAGGAAGAGGGAAAAGGGGAAGGGAAAAGGGGAAAGGAAAAGGGAGGAGGGCGGGGTGGGGATTCAAATTTGAATCCCGCCCAAGCTTATCCGTGGCGAACTAGGTGGTGGTGCGCTACGGGTAAGTCGCCCTCTATTTTTTTTCTGCAGGAAAAAACGGTCTTTTGACCATAACTTTTTACTCTTTTCGAATTTTGAAAATCTAAAAAATTGCTAAACGACCAGAGGTTGTTTCGAGCAGATGCGAAATCTCGTTCTCGTCATTTTGGTATATTATACGTTTTTTCGATATCGTATGCAAAAGTTACGGCCTTTTTACCGTGGCATGACTTTTTTTTGCAAATAAAGTCGAAACTCATTTTTGTTAATTTTACTAGAAGCTATACCACATTACCTACCTAAATATGAAAGGATTTAATTTTTTGAAGTGTTTATCATTTTCGTTTATTTTTTGCAAACCCTAAAAAGGCGATCCACGGGGGGGGGGGGGGGTGTGGAGTGCATGCCACTTAGGCGTAGGGCACTAGGGCAGAGTGCCCTACGGCTAAGTTTATACATCTGTGGCGCACTATGCCATGTGCGCCACAGATGTATGTGGCCGTTTCACAGCAGAGGGGGCGTGCGCTTAGGCGTAGCGCACCCCCCCCCCATGTGCGCCACGTATGACACTAACAACTGTGGCGCACATGACTATAGTGCGCTACAGATGTTTGGCGAGCGTCCAACAGGGCCCTGGACCACACACATCTGTGGCGCACTATAGTCATGTGCGCCACGGTTGTTCTAGTTACTAGTAGGGCACTGCCCAGAGGTGAGCCACGCCTGTTTTAGACGTGGGGCACTTCAACCATGTGAGCCACGGATGTGCTGATTACCTATAGCTGTTTTCCTAGTAGTGTGAGATCCACCGTTGTCATTCCGTACTTCTTGTCTACCTCAACCTCTCCTCCTGTTAGCTTGACCCATTTGCATCGAAACAAGGGGACCTTAAAATTAGGTCCATAGTCAAGTTCCAATATCTCCTCTATGAACCCATAATACGTGGTCTTCTGCCCATTGTCTTCTGCTGCATCGAAGCGGACACCACTATTTTGGTTGGTGCTCTTTTTATCTTGGCCTATCGTGTAAAATGTATTCCCATTTATCTCGTACCCTTGGAAAGTACATACAGTCGAAGATGGTGTCCTGGCCAACAAGTACAGCTGATCCCCAATAGTGGTGTTATTCGTGAGAAGTCTTTGCAGCCAGCCGCCAAAACTCGCCATGTGTTCACTTATAATCCATTCATCATACTGCCCCGGGTGTTTGAGGCGTATTAAATTCTTGTGTTCATTGATATACGGGGCAACCAAGATAGATCTTTGTAAAACCGTGTAGTGTGCTTGATTGATAGAATGCCCGTCCCTACATATCATTGCTTTACATCCTAGGGTGCCTTTTCCACGCAGTCTCCCCTCATGTCGTGATTCTGGAACACCAATCTCCTTAAGGTCAGGAGTAAAATCAACACAGAACTCAATGACCTCCTCTGTTACATAGCCCTTGGAGATGCTTCCTTCTGGCCTAGCACGATTATGAACATATTTCTTTAAGACTCCCATGTACCTCTCAAAGGGGAACATATTGTGTAGAAATACAGGACCAAGAATGACAATCTCTTCTACTAGGTGAACCAGGAGATGCGTCATAATATTGAAGAAGGATGGTGGGAACACCAACTCAAGGCTGACAAGACATTGGGCCACATCTGTTTGTAAACCTGGTAGGCTTTCTGGATCGATTACCTTCTGAGATATTGCATTGAGGAATGCACATAGCTTCACAATGGGTACTCGAACATTTTCAGGTAGAAGCCCCCTCAATGCAATCGGAAGCAATTGTGTCATAATCACGTGGGAGTCATGAGACTTCAGGTTTTGGAATTTTTTCTCTGCCATATTTATTATTCCCTTTATATTCGACGAGAAGCCATACGGGACCTTGATACTGCTCAGACATTCAAAAAAGATTTCCTTCTCTGCTTTGGTAAGAGCGTAGCTGGCAGGAGTTAAGTGGCATCGTTTACCCTTCTCGTTCTCAGGATGCATAGGCTCTTCAGGGGCTTTCAGACGTTGCTGGTCCTACCGTCCTTCCGGTGTATCTTTTGTCTTCCCATACACTCCTAGAAAGCCTAGCAGGTTCACGCAAACATTCTTTGTCACGTGCATCACGTCGATTGAAGAGCGGACCTCTAAGACTTTCCAATAGGGTAGGTCCCAAAATATAGATTGCTTCTTCCACATGGGCACGTGTCCGGCATCGTCATTCGGAACATATAGTCTGCCAGGACCTTTTCCAAAGATTACTTCTAGGTCCTTGACCATACCAAATACCTCCTCACCGGTACGGAGGACAGGCTTCCTCCGGGGTTCTGCCAGACGTTTGAAATGCTTGCCTTTCTTTCTTATTGGATGCAGGTTCGGAAGAAATCGGCGATACCCTAGGTACACAACCTTCTTACATTTATCTAAATATACACTTTCAGTTTCATCTAAACAGTGTGTGCATGCATTGTATCCCTTGTTTGTCTGCCCTGAAATGTTACTAAGAGCAGGCCAATCATTGATGGTTACGAAAATCAATGCTCATAGGTCAAATGGCTCCCCTTTGTGCTCATCCCACATACGTACACCTGGTTTGGCCCACAGCTGTAAAAGTTCTTCAACTAATGGCCTTAGGTACACATCAATGTCGTTGCCGGGTTGCCTCGGGCCTTGGATGAGCACTGGCATCATAATGAACTTCCTCTTCATACACAACCAAGGAGGAAGGTTATAGATACATAGAGTCACATGCCAGATGCTGTGACTGCAGCTCTGCTCACCAAAAGGATTCATGCCGTCTGTACTTAGACCAAACCTTAAGTTCCTTGCGTCACGTGCGAAGTCTGGGTACTCTCGCTCGACTTTTCTCCACTGTGACCCATCAGCGGGGTGTCTCAACATCGCGTCTTTCTTACGGTCTTCCATGTGCCATCGCAACAACTTGGCATGCTCTTTATTTCTGAAGAGACGTTTTAACAGTGGTATTATCGGAGCATACCACATAAACTTGGCGGGAACCTTCTTCCTAGGGGCCTCGCCCTTAACATCGCCAGGATCGTCTAGTCTGATCATATATCGCAGTGCAGTGCATACCGGGCATGCATCCAAATTGTCGTACTTCTCACCGCGGTAGACGATGCAGTCATTAATGCAGGCATGTATCTTCTGCATGTCTAATCCTAGAGGGCAGACAACCTTCTTTGCTTGGTATGTACTGTCAGGCAACTCATTATTTCTTGGAAGAAGATTCTTCATTTTTACCAACAACTTTGAAAATGCGCTGTCAGTCACACCGTTCTCTGCCTTCCATTGCAGCAAATCCAGTGTGGTACCTAGCTTTTTGTGGCCATCTTCGCAAGTTGGATACAACAATGTTTTGTGGTCCTTTAACATCTGCTCTAGCTTCTCCTTCTCCTTTTCAGTTTCACATTCTTCCTTTGCATCAGTAATGGCCCGACCAAGATCGTCATCAGCGGGCCCATCTGCTCCCTCTTGATCTTCATTATCTAACCCCGTTGCAGTATCATCATATTCAGGATACATATTATGATAGTTGTCATCATCCTCTTCTTCTTTGTTGTCTTCCATCACAACCCCTTTTTCTCCGTTCTTGGTCCAACAATTATAGCTGGGCATGAAACCGGATCGAAGCAGGTGGGCGTGAATGGTTCTAGTATTTGAGTAGTCTTTCTTGTTCCGACAGTGAACACACGGACAACACATAAAACCATTGTGACCACGGTTTGCATTAGCCACAACGATGAAATTTTGGAGGCCCGTAATGTACTCGGAAGTGCGGCGGTCACCGTACATCCATTGCCGGTTCATCTGCATTAATATGTAGTATATATCAAAAATTAATAGGGAGATGACCATTTATATATATAGTACATCAATGACACATGAAAGGATAGTTGTAGACCTCGACCGAGAAGGAAAGAGAAATGAGAAAACTTATTTTGAGCTCTCGGGCATTTCACCGAACACCTCTTGTGCATATGAAAAAAACACAAACTAGCACTCTTCACACCCTCTTGCTAGGCTCCAAAATGAGATAGTGAAAAAATGGAAGAGTGGGGTGTGTGGGCTGCGGTAATCTTTGGAAAGGTGAGGCAGATCACCGGAAGAAGCCTGAACTCCCTGCTGGTGATGTTGTATTTGGTATGGTCAAGGACACAGAAGTAATCTTTGGAAAGGGTCCCGATGGCCAATCAGTTCCGAACGACGTCGCTACAGGACACGCACCCATGTGGAAGAAGAAATCTATATTTTGGGAGCTGCCATATTGGAAAGTCCTACGTGTCCGCTCTTCAATCGACGTGATGCACGTGACGAAGAATCTTGGCGTGAACCTTCTAGGATTCCTAGGCGTGTATGGGAAGACAAAAGATACACCAGAAGCACGGGATGACCAACAATTTATGAAAGACCCAAAGAACATGCATACACAGAACAAGACGGATAAAGGGTGTCACTTAAGTCGTGCCAGCTATGCTCTTTATAAAGTAGAGAAGGAAATATTTTTTGACGTCCTTTACAGTATCAAGGTGCCGTCTGGCTTCTTATCTACTATAAAGGGGATAATAAATATGGCAGAGAAAAAGTTCCAAAACCTAAAGTCTCATGACTGTCACGTGATTATGAAGTCGTTGCTTCCGATTGCATTGAGGGGGCTTCTACCGGAAAATGTTCGAGTACCCATTCTGAAGCTGTGTGTATTCCTCAATGCAATATCTCAAAAGGTAATCAATCCAGATATTCTGCCAAGGTTACAGGAGGATGTGGTACAATGTCTTGTTAGTTTTGAGTTGGTGTTCCCACCATCCTTCTTCAATATTATGACGCATCTCCTGGTTCACCTAGTGGAAGAGATTTCCATTCTCGGTCCTGTATTTCTGCACAATATGTTCCCCTTTGAGAGGTTCATGGGAGTCTTACAGAAATATGTTCATAACCGTGCTAGACCAGAAGGAAGCTTCTCCAAGGGATATGGAACAGAGGAGGTCATTGAGTTTTGTGTTGACTTTATTCCTGACCTTAAGCCGATTAGTGTTTCTAACTCGCGGCATGAGGGAAGACTAAGTGGTAAAGGCACGCTGGGAAAGAAAGAAATGAAATGTAGGGACGGGGATTCTTTCACTAAAGCACACTACACAGTTCTACATAATTCCACCTTGGAAGCTCTGTATATCAAGGAACACAAGAATATTGTACGCTCCAAAAACCAGGGGAAGCCTGACTAATGGATTACAGATGAACACATGAAGTCTTTCGATGGTTGGATGCGGAAACATCTCTTGAATGACACCACTGTTGGAGATCACCTATACTTGTTGGCCGCGTCACCATATTCTACTATACTGAATTTCCAAGGGTACGAAATAAATGGGAATACATTCTACATGATCACCCAAGATAAAAAGAGCACCAACCAAAATATTGGTGTCCGCTTTGATGCAACGGACGAGAATGGGCAAAAGGACACATACTATGGTTACATAGAGGAGATATGGGAACTAGACTATGGAGTATATTTTAAGGTCTCTTCGTTTCGCTGCAAATGGGTCAACCTGAATGGGGAAGGGGTAAAGATAGACCAGTTGTACGGAATGACAACAATGGACCTCAACAATCTTGGTTATAGAGATGAACCATTCGTCCTACCCAATGATGTGTCTCAGGTTTTCTATGTGATGGACATGTCATCCAGACCGAAAAAAATAAAAAATATGCAAAAGAATACATCTGATGAGCCAAAGCGTCACATAGTTCTTTCAGGGAAAAGAAACATCGTGGGAATCGAGGACAAGACAGACATGTCAGAAGATTGTAATAAGTTTGATGAAATTCCACCCTTCATAGTGAAAACTGGCCCAAGCATTCCGTTAAGTAAAGAAGATGCTCCATGGTTACGTCTGAAGCGATCATAAGGAAGGACATACGCTAAGAAGTTCATGCTCATATTGTGTACCTCTAGTTCATGTCTGGCCGGTCGGCTGCATATTGTGAACCTAAATGCCATGAGACATGATAACTCATTTTGTGAAGGATATCTTATGATGTTTGCATTTTTCCAAGTTTAATAAATGTATTGAGTGTTAGTCCCGGTTTGTGGCTTGACCGGGACTATATATAGGGGGGCCTTTAGTCTCGGCTTTTAATATTAATAAATTTCTTGAGTGTTAGTCCCGTTTTGTGGCTGGACCGGGACTAAAGGGGGCCTTTAGTCCCGATTCGTAGAACGACTTTCCTGAACTATGAAGAAGTTGTCCCGATTCGTACTTACCATTAAGATCTGATCTCCAAACGTGTGTGGTCACATATTAGGGAGTGACTCTATGACCATTTTGTCGGAGATGCCGGAGGACTGGGCTCCGACGGCATCTCCCTAAAACTGGCCGTAGTGGTGTCCCTGCTCTCGCACACCATCTAGCATCTTGTAACATCTCTAACTAGATCAATACACTTGGGAGCTAACTAATTTCACATATTAGGGAGTGCCTCTGTGACCAGTTTCTTGGAGATGCCGGAGGACTGGGATCCGGCGGCATCTTCCTGGTACTGGTCGTAGTGGTGTCCCTGCTCTCGAAAACCATATTGGTGATGCCTCAATATGGCTGGAGGACTGGACTCACAAGGATGCCTATTTATAGTACAAGTAGCTCGGCATAGTGTCGATAATGACGACACTCACCCCTATTATTAGTGCTGACTCGTGTTTTGTCCCAGTTGGTGTCTCCAACCGGGACTAAAGGTTCATCTTCAGTCCCGGTTGGTGACACCATCCGAGACAAGGTACAAGACGCACGACAAAATGTCGACACTCACCCCTATCATTAGTGCTGCCGGGCCCAGCCTGTCGAAATCCCTCCAACCGGGACTAAAGGTGAACCTATCATGTTCGAGGATTCATGGCTTTCGGTCCAAATGATCAAGCCATTTTCCATTTTTCGATCGCAAAAAATGGGTCATTTTGTGAAGTAACCACCAAAATGCTGTTTCAGTATGCTACCTTCCCATTTTTCTAAAATACTAGACCACCTTACATGGACTATCTCCCAACCGGGACATCTCAAACCTTTTCGTCCATCCCAGGTAAAAAGGATAAATGTATGCCGAATCGGTAGGAAGTGGGTCCGGTTTGTACTACAGGTACATTATCGACGCTCGTGATTTTTTGAAAAAATCATTTTTAGACTCGCAATATGTGGTTTCTTTAGAGATACAATGCAAGTTCTAACGATGCTCGTCCCCTATCTTCATGCACGCTGGTTCGACCATAGTTAGAAATTCAAAAAATTCAAAACGGGCATAAGATTTTCAAAAAAAGTCCGAACAATGTAAATCCTTCACGTGGTGTCATATTATGTGACATAGTTGCAAGGAAAAATACCAGACTTGGTATATTGATCATGTCTCGAAAAAACCTTCACAAAATGACCTATTATGTTCGAGGTTTCATGGCTTTTGGTCCAAATGACCGATATTATGTGCTGAATCACGGCATAGTTTGTGATGTTGTGCCCATATTATGCATGCATGTGGACATTGGTATGGAGAAAAATGTTGCAGGAGGAAGTTTTCCTTTTCGTCGCACGGAAAATCCATTTTCCATTTTCCGAGCCCAAAAATCGGGTCGTTTTGTGAAGTAACCACCAAAATGCTGTTTCAGAATGCTACCGTCCCATTTTTCTAAAATACTATACCACCTTACATGGACTATCTCCCAACCTTGATATCTCCAACCTTTTCATCCATCCCGGGTAAAAAGGACAAATGTCTACCGAATCGGAAGGAAGTGTGTCCGGTTTGTACTACATGTACATGATCTAACGCCCGTGATTTTTTGAAAAAATAATTTGTAGACTCGCAATATGTGGTTTCTTCAGAGATCCAATGCAAGTTATAACGATGCTCGTCCCCTATCTTCATGCACGCCGGTTCGACCATAGTTAGAAATTCAAAAAATTTAAAATGAGCATAAGAAATTCAAAAAAAATCCGAACAATGTCAATCCTTCGCGTGGTGTCATATTATGTGACATAGTTGCAAGGAAAAATACCAGACTTGGTATATTTACCATGTCTCGAAAAAACCTTCACAAAATGACCTATCATGTTCGAGGTTTCATGGCTTTTAGTCCAAATGAACGATGTTATGTGCTGAATCACGGCATAGTTTGTGATGCTGTTCCCATATTATGCATGCATGTGGACATTGGTATGGAGAACAATATTGCAGGAGGGAGTTTTCCTTTTCGTCGCACGGAAAAGCCATTTTCCATTTTTCGAGCGCAAAAAATGGGTCATTTTGTGAAGTAACCACCAAAATACCGTTTCAGAATGCTACCGTCCCATTTTTCTAAAATACTAGACCACCTTACATAGACTATCTCCCAGCCGGGACATCTCAAACCCTAAACCCTAAACCCAAGTTTCTTCCCGCCATTTCTTCCCGCGATTTCTTCCCGCAGTTTTTTCCCGCCATTTCTCGTCCCGCCATATCTTCCCGCAGTTTTCTTCCCGCCATTTCTCACTACATATATGTAGTATTGGCCTCCATTGTCATTGCACATCTCTAGACTCATATCTGCAACCTCATCACTCTTTCCCATGGCTTCCACCATACGACTACCCCCCAATGAGGCGGAGGCGTTTTGCGCCTCGAACTACCCGTGCCCGCCGGGCTACTATGTTGTAACATCCCAAAAATACTAGACTTGGATCATCAAACTCTAATCATCAAATTTAGGGTTAACAAAAAATTTCTAAATAAAAATATGAAAGCATGCATGTGTGTATGCATTCCAATTTTGATTTCTTTTGAACCACATTGTTTGTGTGTTTCTTTGCTTGTAAAATGTTGCTTAGGTGAAATAAACATCATCTAAACATTTCCCAATCTTTTTCCAAAGACAAATAAATCAAAACAAAGCTAAATGAGTGAATGGTCATTTTGACCAATTTAACTCCCATGCCTACTTTGGCTATCCCAAACTTTTAGAACTTAACAGAAACTTGTTTGGATCTTTGCACCCCTTGATTGTGATCATAACAAAGTATCAAGGCCTACTTTATGATCATCCAGAAAGTTCCAAATGCATAGTTTAAATGACAGTGCAAAATTTAATCTTTATCATATGAGAAGATCCCACTTTTTCAAAAACCACTCAAACAAGCTCAACTTTCAAAAACCAAGCATCTGCAGACTCACCAGCACCAACCTAGCAAACCCACCAAAAATCTTTTCAAAATTCAAAACTTGAATTCTTGCGGGCATTTCATCAAACACCTTGCAGACACAAATCATCAAAATCCTAAACACTATTGTGAGCAGTGACTGAAGCCTAACTTGTTCTCTCTATAGAGCACAACCACCTCAGTAGATCATCTAGCAAACTAAACCAAGCACTAGGCTCACTATAAGCTGGGCAATGACATCAATGGTGAACAGCGGAAGCTCACCATGCCACCCCAGTGGAGACAGCAAGCTAGAAGGAGATTTAGCCATGCCAACCTTGTCTGGGAGGCAGCCCGCCGTCCATCACCACTCCCTGTCCCAGCCGCGAGCGTTGCCAAACCCTGGACCACACGCACGGACCGCGCCCAGCTCGCCAGCAACCATGTCGAGCATGCGCCAGAGCGCCACGCTCGACTGACGCCCACAGACCGCGCGCCGCCCTCGCCGCGTGCATACATGATCGCCACCAACCCAGGAGAACGCCAGACATCCCCGTTCGCTGCCCCATGCCTCACAGCCACCGCTCGTCGTCGAAGACGCCGCCTCTTCTGCGTAGAGCATCGCGCGTTCCAGACCAAACCGCACCGCCCCTACGCGCGCATTAAATCCGTAGAGCATCGCCAGGAGACCACCAAGCGATCGCCACCGCCGGCCATGCCTCTAGCAGCCCGTAGCCATGTCGCCACCGTTGCCATGTAACCATAATGAGAACATCATTAATACTCCCCACGAGTTTCTTCTTAGCATTATCATTGAGTGGGACATCCAAATAACAATCTTCCAATGGTGACAAATCAAGCATTTCATAAATCTTCCTAGGCATAATAGAGACACTAGAACCAAGATCACATGAAGCTTTGATATCAAAGTCATTCACTTATATATTAATAACGGGTTCCCAACTATCTTATACTTTCCTAGGAATAGAAGCTTTGTGTTTTAGCTTCTCTTCCTTAATCTTAACAAGAGCATCTGTAATATGTTTATTGAAAGAAACATGCATATCACTAGCATGAGGACTTCTAGCAAGCTTTTGTAGGAACATAATAACTTCCAAAATATTGCAACCATCAATATCAAAATCAAACTTAGCATCACTAGTAGTAGGCTCCATAGGCTTAGGCATAGTAGGAGGAGGAATAGGGACTACTTGTGGTTTAGTGGTGACGGTGCACACACTATTGTTTTTATCAATTTCAGCTCCCTTTCCCACCTAGCATGAAGTTGAGCTAATAGACTAACATTTTCATCAATAGTAACTTGTATCTCATGAGCAGTAGGAAACGTATTTTCCATAGTTTCAGGTTTAGCAGCCATTTTATTAATCAAGGAGGACTGAGCTTCAGACAAATAGGATATATTATTCTCATCACTCAAATTTTTTGACTGTAAACTAGGAATTTCTCTATTCAAATTCTCAAGCTGATGACTAATGTTTTTCATAGTTTTAGTGAAAATCTTATTTTGCTCATATTTCATTTGCATAAATTTCTTAGTGGATCTCTCTACTTCTAGAATCCTTTCATCACTAGGCATTCCAGATCTACCATGATAAACATTTCCACGAGGAGGATAAGACCTATAATTAACATAAGTATTGTTGCCAAAATTGTTGTTTCTAATGAATTTCATATCAACTTGCTCTTCTTGAGGAACCAATGACGCTAAGGAACACTATTAGGATCTAAAGGAGCTTTCCCATTAACAAGCATAGCCATAAGAACATCAATCTTATCACTCAAAGAGGAAGTTTCCTCAATAGAATTTACCTTCTTACCATGTGGAGCTCTCTCAACATGCCATTCAGAGTAGCTAAACATCATATTATCAAGGAGCCTTGTTGCAGCACCCAAAGTGAGGCCCATGAAGGTACCTCCAGCAGCTGAATCTAACAGGTTTCTTGCGGAGAAGTTCAAACCTGCATAGAAAGTCTTGGTAATCATCCAAGTAGTGAGTCCATGAGTGGGGAAATTCTTAACCAAAGATTTCATTCTTTCCCAAGCTGGAGCAACATGTTCACTATCAAGTTTTTTAAATTTCATAATTTCACTTCTCACAGATATAATCTTAGCAGGAGGATAGTACTTTCCAATAAAAGCATCTTTGCACTTAGTCCGAGAATCAATACTAATTTTAGGAAAAAAAAGCAACCATTCTTTAGCTTTTCCTCTCAACAAAGGGAAAATCTTGAGCTTAATAATGTCTCCATCTACATCCTTATACTTTTACATCTCACAAAGTTCAACAAAGCTATTGAGATGGGCAGCAGGATCATCAGAACTAGTACTAGAAAATTTCTCTCTCGTCACAAGATTCAACAAAGTAGGCTTAATTTCATAAAAGGTAGCATCAGGAGCAGGTGGAGCAATAGGAGTGCTTAGGAAATCATTTTTGTTGGTACTAGTGAACTCACACAACTTGGTGTTCTCAGTAGAGTTCATATTGGCAAAGGTGGGCAAGCCAAAAACAGCAGCAATAGCTAGAGCTAATTTTGTTGTGTTTTTCGAATAAAGCAAGCTAACCAGACTAGACTAAATTTTTTGGGTTTTTTCAAAAGAGGCAAACAAAACCAAGAAAAAGAAACAAAGAAAACTAAAAAAAAGTAAAGAGAAAGGAAATGGAGGACTCCCCTTGTGAAAACACAAGATGGAACTAATCTATTTCCAATGGTGAAAGCACAAATGAGGAGATACAACCATCTAGCTACTACATGGACCAATAGTCCAAGGTGGAACTACTCACGCATCATACCAGAGAGAAGGCCTTCGGGATGATCTCCCCTCCGGCAGGGTTCCGGGAAGAACTTCAGATCCCCCCGATCTAGGGACGATGGTGGCGACGGCTATTGAAGGTTTCTTGGAATTTTGATCGGGTTCTTAGGGTTTCTGCATCGGGGGCTTCTTAAAGGCGAAGGTGGAGGCCAAGGGGGTGGCCAGAGGGGCCACACCCATCCTAGGCGCGGGGGAGGGCCCACCCGCGCCTAGGGGTGTTTGGGCGCCATTGCCCGCCTGTCAGTATCCCCTCTGGACTTCTTGTTCCCCACGGAAAGTTATTGACTTTGGATTTTGTGCCGTCCAATTCCGAGAATATTTCCTTACTAGATTTTCTGAAACCAAAAACAGCAGAAAATAGGCAACTGGCACTGTGGAAACTTGTTAATAGGTTAGTACCAAAAAACATGTAAATAGCACCTCAAAGTGTAGACAAAGCAAAGCAAAGTAGATACTAAACAAGCATGGAGCATCAAAAATTATAGATACCTTTCCGACGTATCAAGCCACAGAAGGTTGGTCAGAGCACGGTCAAAAGGAATCTTTTCTGGGGCACACACCCATATTCTGTGGCACATATCTAGACATCCGCCACAGAAGGTTGGTCAGAGCGTGGTCAAAGCGAATATGCTGTGCATCCCATGCAATACTTTTGTGGGGCATATGGTCGTATGCACCATAGAAGTTTGGTAGACCGCCCAGGGTGGGGGTCCCACCATACTTCTGTGGCACACAGTTAAACTGCATGCGCCATAGAAGAGTGAAGGTTATGTGGCACACTGCCGGATATGCTCCACTGGATAACTTTTGTGGCGCATGGTCAGCACCATGCTGCATGGATGGTTTGTCTATCTATAGCTATTTTCCTCTTAGTGTTAGAGTCTTGCTCCAAAAGATAACCACAATATCGTCATAAATAAAGACGGCAAAGCCCATCTTTCCAAGTGGACAGATTGAAAGTAAATTATAACAAGGGTCTCAACAAGCATGACGTCCACGAGAGTAATATCGTGTGCAACCACAACTTTTCGAAGACCCATTACCTGAGATTTTGACTTATCAGCATATGTGACGGTTATTTGATCATGATTTGGCTTTATCTTCATCATTATCGCCTTGCTTCCGGTCTATATGACTTGTGCATCCACTATCAAGCACCCACTTTGACCTGCAGGAAGCATAGTTCTACAAAAGATCAAGCTAGTGTTTAGGTACCCATTTTTCAATGGGTCCTCTTTTATTAGTGATAAGGGTCTTGGGAGCCCAAATAGACCAAGCAATATAACCATCAAATGGGCCAACATATTGTCCATAAACATCACCATAATAATCACGCATTAAAACATAGTGAGGGTCAGCAATTCCCGTGAAGTCATCTTGTGGCATAATTTTGGCACTTGTGTATTACTACCCATAATGTTCTTGTCTTTTGCTTGTGTGGGCCTGCCATTATTCTTCTTCTTCTTGTCTTTGGACACAAATTCAATCTCTCCTTTCTCATTAATTGACCTTTTATTACCGAAAAGGTCATCAATGGACTTGTTTCCTTCTAGGAAGGTAGCCCTAGCAAGATCCCCCTTCAACCTAGCATTTTCTTCAAGAATGTTTGTACTACTAGAAGGAATGAAAATAATAGGTGAAGAAATATTAGTCAATTGATTTTTAAGTTTTTCATGAGACTTTGTGAGAGTCAAGAGTTCACTTTCCAAGGCCTTATGACCCTTTTCAAGCTTCCTAAAGTCCTCGACAAGTTTGTGAGAATCTATATGTAGAGGTGGTGGCAATGGCTGCCACACCATGAGATGTTTCTTCTTCTTCATCATCGGATGAGAATACTTCATGTGCTATCAATGCAATGTCAGCTGACTTCTTGTTGGTGGCATTCTTCTTGATGAAAGGCTTCTTGAAAGGAGCCTTTGCCTTTTTCTTTAATACAAGTTCACCACCATGATCTTCTCTTTTCTCATAGGGACATCTGACAACAAAATGACTGCAATCACCATAGTTGAAGCAAGTTCTCAATTTTGAACTATTATATTTTCTACCATTTGGGTTTCTTATCTATTTCATCTCCATCTTGGCCTTGGCAAGATCTTTCCAAAAATCCTGAATACATAGAAGGCCATGTATTCACCATAAGAAACCTTGACATCTTTGAGGTGGCTCATAGTCGGATCTTAATCACTTACTTCTTTTTGCTAATACTCCATAACCTTGGCCTTAAAGGCAATATTAACAACATTGCTCATTCCTTGGAGGTCATGATATGGTAGTTGTGTCTTCCTTGGAGACTCTTCAAGTCGGTGGGCTCGAAGGGCATGAGCGCACTCACATACTTCCTCTTTATCCAAGCATCATCCACCTATGAGGCACCAATCTTTCTAAAAGTGGTGGAAGTGGATTTGAATCTCCGATACATTTCTTCATAATCCTCACCATCCTTCATATTCAAACCTTCAGCTTCATTTTTCAAGGCAACATATCGGTTTATTCTCATTCTCTCATATCCAACAAAAACTCAATTAGAGCATCGCAACTTCCTTGGCGGTGTTGAGTTTTTCAATGTGACGGAAATCTTTTGGCCCCACACCAATTTGAATCATGTGCAATGCGGTGGCATTGAGTTGACTGTTGACCACTTCTCTTCTTGTCAAATTGGTTGGATCCTCAATTTTGAGTCCTTCTTCAATAATATTCCACAAGTCAATGCAAGAGCTATGCACATGTGATTTCATCAAAACTTGCCATTGAGCAAAAGTATGTGTAGCTAGCTTAGGTGGGTCACCTCTATTATTTATATGTGGGTGAGGGATCGAAGGATCAGGAGAGTGCCACCCGGAAACCATATGGTGCTCTTCCTTCCCATAGCCCTTTTTGGTGGAAGGATTAGTGGTATTGTGTTCATCCCCCACCACAACAACCATGGGTGTAGCTAAAGCGTTCACCTTTGGAAGTGTGGGGGGTTCCTCTTGAGGAGGATAAGGTGATGCTAATTTCTCCTTAACAAGTTGCTAAACTAGGTCGCACAACTGTTTGATTTTTTTGCCCAGGGAGGAGCTCAAACATGATTCAAATTTCTTGAGATCCTCCATGGACACCTATGTACTAGCCACACTCCCTCCTTCTCCATTCTGGCTAGCCATAAACTCTTAGGCGGTAAATCCTGAATTAAGAGCCGAGGCTCCGATACCAATTCAAAGGGTCGTATGGGCACCTAGAGGGGGTGAATAGGTGCTACTTCAAATTTTACATGTTTTAAATTTAGGGTTTGACAAAAAAGGTAAATTATCTATATATATGCAACTAAGGTGAATTTACCTATATGTCACACTAGCACAATTAACTAAGAAATAGCAAGATATAAGTAAAGTGCGGTAAAGGATAGACGGAACCAAAGTAGAGAACACGGAGACACAAGGAAGATTTCCCGTAGTTCCTTCCTTTTGAGTGGAAGTACGTCTGCGCTTGGAGAGGGGGTGGTTTCTAACCACCAATGCCACGAAAGGCCTCCCTTGTTCTCTAGTGAACCTCACCCTAAGGGATCGATTCACTCTCCCACAATATCGGAAACCTTCGAGGTGGAAGACGACACCTTTACCAGAAGTTCGAGGCACACATCCACAACTATATTAGAGGATCCCGAATCAAGAACTAGGGTTTTAAGAAGCTAGAAGCTGCCAGAACAATAAAATACAAGGTTTTAAGAACCAAATCAAGAACTAGGGTTTCCAATGAAACACTAGAGGAAGCGGCCCTCAAGTGAATGAGGGGGAAATGAAGATCTCTCTTGGTGAAGCTGTAGATCAAGGCCTCCTCCTTCGATTCTCCAAATATCAGGGAGTTTGGATGGTTGGAGGAGGAGATCTTATTGATTTGGTGGCTCTAATGGGGGTGTTCTTATTTCCTAGAAAAGAGCAGCTGGAGGTAGGCGATGAGGTCCTTTATTTATAGGCTCACTGCTTTAGACTGTTTTCTGCCCGTTGGGGAATTTCCACACTAGATATTCTGGTCCGTCTCCGGACTATCTTCGGACCCCCCTATCAAACTGTCCTGGGCCTGTTCTTGATGCTTCCTCCGGGGACTTTGCCAAAACTCTGGACCTGGGCATACCAGAAACTCCGGACATTGCCCACCGGAGATTCCGGTCTGCCATATACACCAGAGATTTAGGTCCGTCTTTGGACCACATCCGTACCCCCACTCTCACTGTCCCTGGGCATCTCCTAGGATCCACACGAGATATTTGTGCTGAAACTCTGATGCACAGAAGAAACTCCGGTCCTGGTACACCGGAGATTCCTGTATGGATTTTCCATGACTCTTTTGTTTTCAGCCAGGGATATTTCCTATATGTCTTGGGATTTTGACTTTTCAGTGATTAATATGGCATCATTAGCACACCATTAACTGATCCGCAAATTGTTAACGAACACCAAAACTGATGAAGACAATAAATGTCCTTTTAGCCGGCTCCATTAGTTTGTCACCCGGAATCGGCTTTTACTATGGGATGCCTCCAATAGATTGAAACCTTAGACGTCTTGATGTTTCATCCTTCTCAAATAAATTTTCTCCTTGAGACTTGTCAAAGGTTTTTCTCGGTAGGGTATCTCGCGAAGAAGGAAAGTATTGAACGCGGGAGCTGAACACGATCTCTCCAAGACCCCTCTATGACCTTGGCGAGGAACAATAGAATCACAGCAAAAAGACACGACGAGTTTACCCAGGTTTAGGGCACCATGCGGTGTAAAACCCTACTCTTTCTTTGTTGTATTGCTTGTATCGCTTGGCGGGATTAAATATACAAGAGGATGATCAGGAAATCAGATCTAGAGCTCTAGGAAGGAGGAAGCACTACTAGGAAAAGGGCTATAGGTAATCCGCACATCCGTGGCTCACATGGTTGAAGTGCCCCATGGGTAAAACAGGCGTGGCTCACCTGTGGGTAGTGCCCTACTAGTAACTAGAACAACCGTGGCGCACATGGGGTATGTGCGCCACAGATATGTATGGGCCAGGGGCCTGCCAGCCGCATGCCACGTACCCATAGCGCACATGGGGTAGGTGCGCTATGGTTGTGGCAAGATCTGTGGCGCACTATGCCATGTGCGCCACAGATGTATAAACTTAGTAGTAGGGCACCTTGCCCTAGTGCCCTACGCCTAACTATCCTGCACCAACTCCGCACCCCCTCCCCTCGTGGATCGCCTTTTTAGGCTTTGCAAAAAATAAAAGAAAATGATAAACACTTCAAAAAATTAAATCATTTCATATGTAGGTAGGTAATGTGGTATAGTTTCTAGGAAAATTAACAAACATGATTTTCCACTTTTTCTGCAAAAAAAGTCATGCCACGGTAAAATGGCCGTAACTTTTGCATTCAATGTCGAAAAAATCGTATAATAGACCAAAATGACGAGAACGAGATTTCGCATCCGCTATTAATTAGATTTTCAAAATTCTAAAAGAGTAAAAAGTTACGGTCAAAAGACCGTTTTTTCCTGCAGAAAAAAAAGAGGGCAACTTACCCGTAGCGCACCACCACCTAGTGCGCTACGAGTAAGTTGGGCGGGATTCAAAATTTGAATCCCCACCCCGCCCACCTACCCCTATTCCCTCCCTCTTCTCCTTTTCATTCTCCTCCCTCCTCCTTTTCCTTCTCTCTTCTCCTCCTCCTTTTCCTTCTCTCTTCTCCTCCTCCTCCTCCTCTCCTTCTCCTCCTTCCCTTGCACTGACGATGGCGACGGTGGCCTTCTCCTCCTCCTTGCTCCGGCATCCCTCCTCTCCTTGTAGTGACGATGGCGATGGCGGCGGCGACCTTCTCCTCCTCCTTGCAGTTACGACGGCGACGACCTCCTTCCTTCCGGCCTCCTCCTCCTTTTAGTCACGAAGAGCGACGACGAGCTCCAACGACCGTCAACGACCTCCTTTTCCTTCCGGCGACCTCCTCCCTTCTCCAGCCACACCTCATTCTCTCTCTCTTCCTCGATGCCGGCGAGGAGTAGCATGGCCACGGCCTCCCTCACCTCCCTGCGGTGGTAGGTCGTGGCCACGGCCACCATGCTCCAGCCAGGCGACACGACGGCGGCGATGCGGACCCGATTGCTTTTGCAATTCAAACCAAGGGTGTTTTTTGCATTTTTTTTATTTTTGAAAAAACCATCCGTGGCGCACCTGTACCCCTACCCGTGGCGCACCTGGTAGTGCGCCACGCCTATCTCGATATAACCGTAGCGCACCATGCAGTGCGCCACAGCTACGAGATAGCTGTAGCGCGAGGCCCGTGGTGCACTGCTAGTGCGCCACGGAAGGCCTTTTCAGGTGCGCCACAAATAGGCGTTTTTCTAGTAGTGAATCTAGGTTTTGCAATCTAGAATAAGGTCCCTTTATACAGTGTCGCACCCCTCCTTTTATAGGTTCCCTGGCCCTCTTCCCGCTCCTATGGAGGGAAGGTTTCCCACATATCGACAAAGGAGTGAGCAGGTATGCAAATGGTACTTTTCTCGCATGGCTTAATCCGTGTCAGAGCGCCGTTGATCACCGGGGTTGATCTCTCCTCTCCCAAACTAAGGGGGTTGTCCCCTCCAGGTTTAAGTGGTTGTCAGCCACATCTGTCTTGCGGAAGGGGAAGGTGCTTCCCTTGAGCAATAAGTGCAAACTAGGACAGATGTCCTTCTCTGAGTTATCATTGCATACTGACGAGGAGTGGATTGCATAGGCCTTGTTCTTCATATGTAAGAAAAGTATAGCTTGGCGAGGGTTCCTCTTGGATGCTTCATGAGATCCACCTTCCCTCGCTAGGGGGTGTCTCCGAGGCGTGGTGATCTTGCCAACTGCAAGGGTCCAGCAGCTGATGTGCGGTGGTAGCCCGGTTACTAATGGCCCGACACTAGCCCCCGGGCTCCTGGGCCGCGCGCTTCCTTGGAGCGAAGGGGAAGGGGCCTGAACATGCTGGCCCTGCTCGGCCGCCTGCAACGGTTGCCTAAGAAATGCTTCATCACCATCGTGAAGTCCAAACGACATGGAGATTCTGAGACGTTGGATCCGCAAACTGCCGTGGTTGCGAGGTTTTCAGGTCACCGCTCGAAGATGTGTCAAAACCCGATCCTACGGTGTCCATCTTGCTTTACTTCCTCATTCTCTCTGCCACCACAACTCCTTGGTTTGCCATATTCCTCCCGCGCTAGCTCATTTGCTTCTTCTCCGTCTTCCTTCCCGCCCCTAAGAGGGGGAGAGATTCCAAGAAGGTGAAAGGTACTAGCGGGAAGCCTGATCGCCCCATCCGCGTGCTCCATGAGTCACGATTTAACACTCCGAAAGACTCAAGAACTTCTAGAATCTGGTGGCCGATGAGTTCAACGAGAACGACCCTACTATCCTACGCCATGGGGAAGTGAGCCACCAAGATCTGTCCTCTTCGCGGGGCTGATTCCCCCTTCTCCGCCTTCCTTTTCGCTCTCCTCAAGCATTACGAAATTCAGCTGCTAAAATTGAAGCCCAACTCCGTCACCACCATCGTCTTATTTTATTTCTTATGTGAGGTCTTCCTTGGCTTTAGGCCCTCACAGGATCTGTTGTGCAATTATTACTGCCTATACCACACAACACATAGCCCTCTTCCTGTGTCTCGTTCCGCACCGAAGCGGGACCAACCCCTTTTGGATGGTCCAAGAAGGTGGACGAATTTCGCCTCCGCTAGGTCTGGGTGGATGCTGGTGATGAAAAACCACTACTGGGGACGATCTCGACAGCTCCAGGGAAGAAAACTTCCACATGGAGGTGCGAGAATTTCTCTGGCAAGGCGACAGAGATAATCACAGAGGAGATGGTCGAAAGGGAGTTCGTGATGTGGTGGATAGCTCCTCTCTAGGTCCACTCTCCCGGCATCATGTGGGATCACTCTGGCGAATCCGAACGCATGAGGATTCAAGGGGGGCTCTCAAAGATGCCCTCGCCTCCGAGACGTTGAAGTGCATGATCGATGAGCCAGGGATGAACCTAGAGTCCGTTGTACGCTTGGTGCCCGAAGGATATGAAAGGGCCGTCGGGGGCGTTCCCCGTATTAGTGCTGCGGGGGCACTCGAAGAGGGACAGGCGCCAAGGACCCTGTGGGCCCTAGCGACCCAAATTTATCCGCTTCGAGCTTCGTGGGGAAGAATGTGGAATGGCACCCAAGCGCAATAGAGGATTGCGTAAGAAGGTGCCTGCCCCCTCTAGTGACGAGGGGGAGTCGGAGGAGTCCCACGGGGAGGCTTCCCAGAGCGCCTCCTTGGAGGAGAGTCCGCTGTGAAGGAGAGCTCCATAGAGTGTTTTGACACGGACTCCAACGAGGGTGAAGACAGGAAGGAAACCGCGCGCCCTGCTAAGGTGCTCAAGAGGGGTGTGTGGGCTCCCATGGATGCATAACTCGACAAGAATGTTGAAGAAGACGTCGTGGAGTACGCACTTCATTCTTGCATTCCATACCAATTTTCTTCTTAGTACCGCTATGACTCCCAATTTATCTTGTAGGGACCCCCCGTGCCAAAGAACCAGAGGACAACAGGGAGCAGGGCTGCGAGCCATGCGACGGATGTTGTGCCCACTAGGCTGCACCCTGCTTAAGGGGCCAAAAATGTGGGAGAGGTCCAGAGAAGCGCGGAGGCCACAGAGATCGTGGATAACTGGATGACTGTGGTGCCGGAGGCGCGCTTCACCGAGGCATAGGTGGGAGGTGGCCCCGTAGGAGCACCAGTGCAGACCCTCCCTCTAACACCGGTTGGGAGGGCCCTCTAACAGCGGTTCTACAACCGCTGTTGAGGGTTCGGTGTTAGAGGGGCCCCCCCTTTAACACCGGTTCTTATACGAACCGGTGTTAAAGGGTGGCGCACGTGGGGCTGCCGCAGGGCTCAGCCCCCCCTTTAACACCGGTTCGTAACACGAACCGGTGTTAAAGGTTCTCTACCGCGCCAGGAAAACGACCTGAATCTCTGCCGCGGCAGGAAAACGGCCTAAACCTCTGCCGCGGCAGAGTTCTACCTCTGCCCCGTTCTGGGCGTATTTCTGCGGGAGGGGGGGAGGGGGAATCGATCGGGAGCGGTATGCACATACATCGTCATCAGTACATACGAATACATGAATAATTAAGAAACTATTATTATACACAAACATCGTCATCGGCACATACATCATCATCGGCACATACATCGTCATCGGCACATACATCGTCATCGTTCATTTTGGTGGATATCTAAAGAGTTCTCCGCCAGGCATGACGACCTCATCAAGTATGAACCCCGCCAATTCCTCTTGAATGGATCGTATGCGGTCAAATGGTAGGAGTTGGTCCCGCATCCGTTCGATCTGAATATATATGAAGAATGGGGTCAATATATATATAAGAATAAAATTCAACACAATTGATGGTAATAAAATAATGTTGTGGACTTTGTTTACTTACTCTAAGTTGTTCTAGTGCGGTTTGGCCCGTCGCACATATCGTGTTGCGAATGAACTCGCAAACATAGTATCCACATAAGTTATTGCCGGGTCCCTGATGCGCGCACTTTATGAGAATAGATAGTTCAATCAAAATAATAATCAATAAAGCATGATATAATGGAATTGGAAGCAGAATCAAAGATATACGTAGACCTGGCTAGCTAGTATTACTTACATTTTGGTCTACAAATTTTAGTTCTTCTGACCATTCACCCACGGCCCTGCCCGTGAACCTTTTCCAAACCCTGTCCGGCAAAGAAAATGGATAAAGGAGTAATTAATTACTTGTTGTCACGAAAGTTGCCGATCTATTGCGATAATATGATTGAAATTACCTCTGGAGCATCTCTTTAAAGTCTGCCCATAGATCTTGGTATTTTCGTAACGAGTCCGTGACAAGGACTTTTCCTGAGTCGGGTTGAATGACTAGCAGAATAAAGTGGAACCTACGCACGCATAACTCATCATCAGTTGCACTTAACATCGAGTAAGCCGAAACATAATGTGTACAAGAGAGAGGGTAACAGTACTCACGAGAAGTTGTAAGGCAATAGTATTTCCCTTTTGGTTTGTTGTCTTAGTAAAGACCTTAGCAAGTAATCTTCTGTTTGCCCGGGTTTGGTTCTTACCACTTCTTCATGAACTCTATTTGGGTCAACGAACCCAATGTCAAAAGGGCCTCCTTTCATGCATTCCATAACCTTTTTCCTATAAAATAGTATATACATATATGGTGAGCATATATATATACATGCAATTAATGAAGTGAATGAGATGATATATAAATTACAAAAATAGTACTTACACACAATAAAGGCTGATGGCAGCTTTGTCGAGTTCCTTTTGATTGAATAGAAAATGCAAGTCTTGAATGTTGAAGTCGATCGCGTCGTCTCCGCACAAGAAAATCCAATCTCTTATATGCATCGTGATCCATTCTTCCTTTCTCGTCTTGCAGAAATCAAGGTACCACTTGTGCAATCTTCGCATCTTTGTTGGTAGATTCTTGAGCTCCTCTTTCTTGACGAGATTCTTCCCATACTTCCATGGCTGTATGGGGTTGCCATCGCATTTGGGCAAGTTGTCTCCCATGATGTTCAAGTATGCAATGTAAGTCATCCCCATATCATTGGACTTTCTTTGTAGCTCTGCCTCGTAATCATTTATGGGAGGAGCGTCACGTGTGTCGAACACTTGGAGCGGGGCGCATGATTGGTTTTCCTGCTCTCCGAGCATGGGAACTGTTTTCTGGGGTGCCGCACGACTGCTACTTTTAGTCTCCCTACGGTGCCTTGCATCCCCCTTCAAAATCTGGCGCTCATAGTCCGGCACAACTGGGGTTTCAGGTTTCAAAAGATTATTTTAAAACTTCTCCATCACCGCCGGATCTATTTTCTCCTTTGGCTCGGCCCGTCTAGGTGCAATGAATTTATTGACCTCTTCTTCCGAGATCCTATTGGTCTCCTCATCGCTGCGATTCCATAGTAAAACCGGCAATGGCTTGGCGGAAGGCTGCGGGACGTAGTTTTTTGAACTCTTTGGCGTACGGTTTCCTGCGGATTTCTTTGTGGCAGTGCTACTGATGCTCTTCGTGGCAGTGCTCTTCCGCTTACGCTGAGGAGATGGCTGAAGCACCGGAGATGGCTAACGGGCAGGAGATGGCTGCCGCGCAGGAGATGGCTGAAGCGCCGGAGATGGCTGCCGCGCAGGAGATAGCTGAAGCGGCTCAGACTGCTGACGCTGCGGAGACGGCGGGGGTGCCAGTGGCCTCCAATTTGGAAGCACAATGTGTTCCTTCTTCCAAAGAATGGTTGTTTTCACTGCAAATTTGAGTTGAGTTTCCCCTTCACCTGTAGCATGGTCAAGCTGTGCTTCCTCATATTCCTTCACAACCTCATCCACCCCGACAATAGCATAGCCATCTGGAATCGGTCGGCAGTGGTAAGTTCCATCAGCTACAGGAGGTAAGGCATAGCCGACAGCCACCTTAATGGATAAGCCCATTAATCTCACATGCAGCTCAGTGTGTTCTCTCTCCGTGATCTCATCCACGGGGTATCGAGGACCCGCCATTTCAAGCGTGGGCTGCACGTTCTCCGTGGAAGCCACGCTGCTTTTCCGCGCAGAGTCTGGGCCACCGGCAGCTTCCAATGCAGGCTCTTCGTGCCGCTGAGATGGGCCGGTAGCTTGATGGCTCTGTTGTGCATTCACTTGCGCCTGCAGCGCCACAAGTGCAAGTTCTATCTGTGTCATCCGCTTTGTACGCTCTTTTTCTTTTCTGCCGCGCCATCTGTAAGAGTCACTCCACTCGGCAAACCCATCCTTCCACGTCATACCCCCTATGCCTCGTGCATGTCCAGGGTGTTCTTTTTTATCGATGGCGCGTGTGAGCTGGTCATTCTCTCTGTCGGGATGGAAGGTCCTAGAGGATGTTTCCTCATATGCCGTGATGAGTTCAGTGACGGGTTTGGCAAGGAGGGTTGGGAAGATACACAATCTTGTTTGTGGGTCCAACCTTGCCCCGATTCCGTAGAACCAAGTCTTTGCACGTAGGTCCCACCCATCTGTCTGGGATGTGATCCCTCTAGCGCGCAGGGCCTTCTCTACTTCCTCCCACTTAGGCCTCTGAGATATGTAGCCACCTGACCCCGTCCTATGGTGATATTCCTTCTTCTGGGCATTAAGCGTATTGGTTTCTGACCTCTTTTTAGCTAGAGCACCTTTTTTATATGTCACAAATTCGGGCCAGTGAGTTCTTATCTTCGCAAAATATGCGTCTTCGAAATTTGGAGTCTCGTCAGCTTTGACAAATTTGTTCAATTTTGTCTTCCAGTTGTGGAAAGCGTCAGCCATCTTCTTTAGAGTCCACTCTTTGACCTTTTCCTTTATAACCGTGTTGTGTTCATCCTCCTCGAAGCGTGAAATTTACCAACAACGAATTCCAAAGCATTTCTTTGGATCTTTCATCGACAAAGGTACCGTCGCCCTTCTTTGGCTTATTCCAATTTTCAATTATGATTGGGATTTGGTCCCTAACAAGAACTCCAGCCTGACGTACAAATTTGTCTGCGGCCTTCTTGGGCTCCATCGGCCTGCCATCAACACGGACTTCTTCGATCGTGAACTTTACACGATCTTTCAACCGATGGCTCGCGCCTCGCTTGCTCTTTTTCGTAGAAGAAGATGGTTGCTGGCTGGTCGATCCAGAGGGCTAAAAGAAGAAAGAAGCGTTAATTAATACATGTAGAAGAAGATTGTTGGTGGAAGTCAGCAGAGGCTTAATCAATGCATATACCTCGCCGGACTTTGTAATCACTAAATTGCGTTCACCGGAGTCTTCATCTTCTCCATGACTACTTGAGCTGTCATCATGTCCCTCCAAGTTCAGATATTGTGAGGTGTCCTCATCAATAATGTTCTCCATTATTTCTTCTTCTTCAAGGTTTCTACTAAGTGGATCCATAGTTTGTAAAACAATAATATTATATAGAGTAAGAGAGTAAACATTCAAGTGGACTTGGATTCATACACAAATATACATATTATTCATACAAAAATACACAAATAAATACATAAATGAAATTAAAACCCTAAGGATGCTTGATCATTTTAAACGAGTTCCGAGGGGTCCAAACCCTAATACGGAGAAATCCCGGATGCATATGAGAGGGGCTAGCTATAGTGGCTGACCGGAGGCTGGCGACGTTGGAGAGCGACCTAGGGCGCGAGAGGTAGCGTGATGCGGCCTACCTAAAACGGGCGTTGCTCGTAAGAGGAGCCCGAGCCAAACATTATAGCGACGACAAACAACTTGGCAGAACATATACAATGTGGAGGGGATGTCCCCAAGATAGGCCCCAGACCGAGGGGAGAAGCCACGACGCACGCCAAAGAGCTGCCCGCGCTGTCCACCTTCTAAGGCCGCCACCGACATCCATGAACTCTAGCCACCACTCCGACGACCAACGACACATCGCATCGCCGAAGAGAGGGACGCCGTGCCGTCGTTACCAGCGGACACACCTGCAACCCAGAAGGACCATGCATACACCCCGACATCGCTGGCATAACGCACCTCACCTAGGCTGCACTGGAGCTCACACCCAACCTAGGCCGCATCGCGAGCTCGCACCCCACCTAGGCCGCCCCCGCAGCAGAGAGGGGAGGCCGTCCCCGTACCACGCCTGGGCCTTGGCCCTCCCTGACGAATCCGCCTCCCTGACCCATCCCCTCCACTCTCCTGCCCGCCACACCCGATGACGCGAGCTACCACCAACAATGCAAGCTCGAAATCAGGTTTGGGTCTTCCCCTGTCAAAGCTGTCTTCCTAGAACGACGCAGAGGCGTGGACGGACTGGCGCCACCGTGCGAGCTCCACTCTTCCGGCTGGCGGTGCCACCGCGCGAGCTCCACACCGCCGCCAGGAGGAAACAGAGAAGGGAGGAAACAGAGGGGACGACCAGGCGGTCCGCTAGCTCACCACGGCATCGGGGTTCTTGTAGGCGCCGGCGTCGTCGTTGGCTTCGGTGCCACGCGCGCGGTGGCGGTGGCGGTCGTCGGCATCGGTGGCGCGCGCGCGGTGGCGGTCGTCGGCTTCGGTGGCGCGCGCGCGGTGGCGAGGGCGGCGACAGCGAGGGCTGGAGGGCTTCGGTGGCGAGGGCGCGCGGTGGCGACGACGAGGGGTTCGATCGATCTGCTCTGGGGGGACATTTAATACCCCTCCCTTTAACACCGGTTCGGGGCTGGAACCGGTGTTAAAGGGGGGAATTCGTTTCGCGCGCGCATTTAATACCCCCCCTTGAACACCGGTTCCAGCCACGAACTGGTGTTAAAGGGGGGGGTGCGCACGCGAAACGAAATAAATGCGCCCGCCCCCCCTTTAACACCGGTTCGTGTCTGGAACCGGTGTTAAAGGGGGGTGCATTTATTTCATGCATTAAAGGGGCATTTTTAATTCAAAAAATAGGATATGAATTTAGAAAATTCATATCTTTTTCATTTCAACTCAGAAAAATATGAATAATATATAATAATTTTATATTTACTTTAGATGAATATTTTCAAAATGATTAAAACACTTACATATAAATTTTGATTATTCAATTCAAATAAAAATAAATTGTCAAATCCTAAAACTTTGAACATAAGAAATATTAAGCATCTAAAAAGGAATCTAACCCTATTTTATTAGAGCAAATCATATTTTAATGCCGCATCTTTTGTATTAACATTTTTGAATTGATTGGATATTTAAATGCCGCATCTTTTGTATACACTTGAATCTGACCAAGCCTCGCTCAACTTGCATTGGTTTTTTCATAAAATAGCATATTGTGAACCTAAAAATGATTTTTGTAAAAAATCATGAGCATCGTATCATGTACCTGTAGTTCATATCTGACCCACTTCCTGCCGATTCGGCAGGAATTTGTCTTTTTCACCAGAGGTGGACGGAAAGGTTTCAGATCCCCCTGTTGGTACATTGTCCATATAAGGTGGTCTAGTATTTTTTTAAATGTGTTGGTGGTTTTTTGAATTAGCCATTTGGTGGTTGCTTCACAAAACCGTCCGTTTTTATGCTCAGAAAATGGAAAATGCCTTTTTGGTGCGATAAAAAGGAAAACTTCCACTTGCAACATTGTTTGCCATGCCATGATGCACATGTATGCACAATATGGCCATATTATCACAAACTATGCCTTGATTCTAGCCATAGCATTGGTCATTTGACCCGAAAGCCAAGAAACCTCGAATGAGATAGGTCATTTTGTGAAGGTTTTTTGAGACATAATCAATATACCAAGTTTGAGATTTTTCCTTCTAACTATGTCACATAATATAACACCAAGTGAAGGTTTCGCACTTTTTCGATCTTTTTTTATTTTTTTATCCCCGTTTTAAACTATCGTCAAACTTTGTCGAACAACGGGCATGAAGATTCTTAGCTCGGGGCCAAGCCTCTCTCAACTTGCATTGGTTTTTTTATAAAATAGCATATTGTGAACCTAAAAATGATTTTTGTAAAAAATCATGAGCATCGTATCATGTACCTGTAGTTCATATCTGACCCACTTCCTGCCGATTCGGCAGGAATTTGTCTTTTTCACCAGAGGTGGACGAAAAGGTTTCACACCCCCCTGTTGGTACATTGTCCATATAAGGTGGTCTAGTATTTTTGTAAAATGTGTTGGTGGTTTTTTGAATTAGCCATTTGGTGGTTGCTTCACAAAACCGTCCGTTTTTTATGCTCGGAAAATGGAAAATGCCTTTCTGGTGCGATAAAAAGGAAAACTTCCTCTTGCAACATTGTTTGCCATGCCATGATGCACATGTATGCACAATATGGCCATATTATCACAAACTATGCCTTGATTCTAGCGATAACATTGGTCATTTGACCCGAAAGCCAAGAAACCTCGAATGAGATAGGTCATTTTGTGAAGGAGATAGAACTAGAATTAAAATACAGAATGCAACTAATAGTAAGTTACATAAAGCACGACTGAAAATTAAGATACATAAAAGAACTGAAAATTAAGATACATGGCCAGATTAAGTAACAATCGGCCGAACTTGTTTCGGAATGTTGGAGTGATTCAGTCATGCTCCTGCCTACACCTGTAATACTCGCCACTGTAGTCGTCGTACTCGCCGCCGCCGTCTTCGCTGTTGTCGTCGGGGTCGCCGTAATTGAACCTTGAAGGCTGAGTACACGTGGGCTGGACTTGAGGGTAGCGCAGACGGGGGTTAGAGTCGGCGGCAGTGTCATAGGCCATGACGCTCTGGAGAGTCCGACCGCGCCACCATAGCCGACGGCCGGCCTCGTTGAAGTTAGGAGGAGGTGGGCCGTCCTCCTCGTGCCTGGCGAGCGCCCTCTCAAGCCGATCCACGAAGAAGGCTTCCCAAGTAGGGAAATAGTCGGGATGCCATCTAGGATTCCTCTGCTGCTCCGGCGTGAGCTCGAAGTAGTAGTGGTTCGTGATGGCCATCCGGCGCGCCACACCTAGAGGAACAGGAGGAATCGTCACGCCTCCGGCGCTCAGCATCCAGCCGACGGGGACACAGTAGCCCGGCGGGCAGGGGTAGTTCGAGGCACAAAGCGCCTCCGCCTCCCTAGGGGTTAGTGCTACGGTGGAAGCCATGGGAAAGAGTGATGAGGCTGCAGATATGAGTCTAGAGATGTGCAATGACAATGGAGGCCAACCCTACATATATATATAGTGAACTGGCGGGAAGAACTGGAGGGATGAACTGGCGGGAAAAAATGGCGGGCAGAAAAATGGCGGGAAGAAAAATGGCGGGAAAAAATGGCGGGAAAAAATATGGAGGGAAGAAATAAAAGGAAGAAAAATGGCTCATTTAATACATATACTGTTAACAAAAGAAATATGACATTGTTCTAAAAATTGGACGGTTGGAGGGATTTCAGGCGGGTCCAGGCAGCACTAATGATAGGGGTGAGTGTCGACATTATGTCGTGCAGCGTGTACCTTGTCCCGGATGGTGTCACCAACCGGGACTAAAGATGAACCTTTAGTCCCGGTTGGAGACACCAACCGGGAAAAAACACGAGTCAGCACTAATAATAGTGGTGAGTGTCGACATTATTTCGTAAGTGTCGACACTATGTCAAGCTGCTTGTACTATAAATAGGCATCCTTGTGAGTCCACTCCTCCAGCCAGTTTGAGGCATCTCCAAGATGGTTTTCGAGAGCAGGGACACCACTACGGCCAGTTTCAGGGAGATGCCGACGGAGCCCAGTCCTCCGGCATCTCCGAGAAACTGGTCATAGAGGAACTCCCTAATATGTGATATTAGTTAGCTCCCAGGTGTATTGATCTAGTTAGAGAAGTTACAAGCTGCAAGATGGTTTTCGAGAGCAGGGACACCACTACGGCCAGTTTCAGGGAGATGCCGACGGAGCCCAGTCCTCCGGCATCTCCAAGAAACTAGTCATAGAAGCACTCCCTAATATGTGACTGCGCGCGTTTGGAGATCAGATCTTAATGGTAAGTACGAATCGGGACAACTTCTTCTCATAGTCCCGGTCCATCCACAAAACAAGACTAACACTCAAGACATTTATTAATATTAAAACATGAACTAGAGTTACATAATATGAGCATGAACTTCTTGGCATATGTCCTTCCTTATGATCGCTTCAGACGTAACCATGGAGCATCTTCTTTACTTAACGGAATGCTTGGGTCAGTTTTCACTGTGAAGGGCGGAATTTCATCAAACTTATTATAATCTTCTGACATGTCTGTCTTGTCCTCGATTCCCACGATGTTTCTTTTCCCTGAAAGAACTATGTGACGCTTTGGTTCATCATATGATGTATTCGTTTGCATATTTTTTCTTTTTTTTGGTCTGGAGGACATGTCCTTCACATAGAAAACCTGAGCCACATCATTGGCTAGGACGAATGGTTCGTCTAAGTTCTTGTCTACCTTCATAAGATTGTTGACATTACTAGGAAACAGGCTGTTAGTGGCGCACCCGAAATGCCCATCCGTGGCGCACTAGCAGTGCGCCACGGGCCTTGCGCTACGGCTATCTCTCAGCCGTGGCGCACTGCCCAGTGCGCCACAGAAGTTTAGATACAGGCGTGGCGCACATGCCAGTGCGCCACAGAAGTTTGGGAAGGTGCGCCACGCGTATGAAACGATAACCGTGGCGCACAGCTGCGCGCCACGGATATAAATTTCAAAATTCAAAAAAAAGCAGCAGATCTGGATCTCGTTGTCAGTGCCGTCGCGCGTCGGTGCAGGTCGCCGTCGTCGCCTCCTCGTCGTCACCTTGTTGTCGTCGTCGGAACTGCAAGGAGGAGGAGGAGAATAGGAGGAAGAGGAGGAGAAGAGGAGGAGAAGAGGAGGAGAAGAAGAGGAGGCAAAGGAGGAAGAGGAGGAGAAGAAGAGGAGGAGAAGAAGAGGAGGAAGAGGAGGAGAAGAAGAAGAAGAGTGGCAGAGGAGGAAGAGGAGGAGAAGAAGAGGAGGCAGAGGAGGTAGAGGAGGAGAAGAAGAGGAGGAGAAGAGAGGAGGAGGAGAAGAAGAGAGGGAGGTAGGAAGAGATGGAGGAAGAGAGGGAGGAAGGGAGGTCGACGTCGCCCGTTGTCACTGCGAGGAGGAGGAGAAGGAGGTTGACGTCGCGCCATCACTGCAAGAGAGGAGAAGGAGAAGGGAGAAGGAAGAAGGAAGAAGGAAGAAGAAGGAAGAAGGAAGAAGGAAGAAGGAAGAAGAAGAAGGGAAAGGAAGGAAGAAGGAAAAGTGGAATTGAAAAGGGGAAAGGAAAAGGGAGGAGGGCGGGGTGGGGATTCAAATTTGAATCCCGCCCAAGCTTATCCGTGGCGCACTAGGTGGTGGTGCGCTACGGGTAAGTCGCCCTCTATTTTTTTTCTGCAGAAAAAACGGTCTTTTGACCATAACTTTTTACTCTTTTCGAATTTTGAAAATCTAAAAAATTGCTAAACGACCAGAGGTTGTTGCGAGCAGATGCGAAATCTCGTTCTCGTCATTTTGGTAATATATTATACGTTTTTTCGATATCGTATGCAAAAGTTACGGCCTTTTTACCGTGGCATGACTTTTTTGCAAATAAAGTCAAAACTCATTTTTGTTAATTTTACTAGAAGCTATACCACATTACCTACCTAAATATGAAAGGATTTAATTTTTGAAGTGTTTATCATTTTCGTTTATTTTTTGCAAACCCTAAAAAGGCGATCCACGGGGGGGGGGGTGTGGAGTGCATGCCACTTAGGCGTAGGGCACTAGGGCAGAGTGCCCTACGGCTAAGTTTATACATCTGTGGCGCACTATGCCATGTGCGCCACAGATGTTTGTGGCTGTTTCACAGCAGAGGGGCGTGCGCTTAGGCGTAGCGCACCCCCCCATGTGCGCCACAGATGACACTAACAACTGTGGCGCACATGACTATAGTGCGCTACAGATGTTTGGCGAGCGTCCAACAGGGCCCTAGACCACACACATCTGTGGCGCACTATAGTCATGTGCGCCACGGTTGTTCTAGTTACTAGTAGGGCACTGCCCAGAGGTGAGCCACGCCTGTTTTAGCCGTGGGGCACTTCAACCATGTGAGCCACGGATGTGCTGATTACCTATAGCTATTTTCCTAGTAGTGTGAGATCCACCGTTGTCATTCCGTACATCTTGTCTACCTCAACCTCTCCTCCTGTTAGCTTGACCCATTTGCATCGAAACAAGGGGACCTTAAAATTAGGTCCATAGTCAAGTTCCAATATCTCCTCTATGAACCCATAATACGTGGTCTTCTGCCCATTGTCTTCTACTGCATCGAAGCGGACACCACTATTTTGGTTGGTGCTCTTTTTATCTTGGCCTATCGTGTAAAATGTATTCCCATTTATCTCGTACCTTGGAAAGTACATACAGTCGAAGATGGTGTCCTGGCCAACAAGTATAGCTGATCCCCAATAGTGGTGTTATTCATGAGAAGTCTTTGCAGCCAGCCGCCAAAACTCGCCATGTGTTCACTTATAATCCATTCATCATACTGCCCCGGGTGTTTGAGGCGTATTAAATTCTTGTGTTAATTGATATACGGGGCAACCAAGATAGATCTTTGTAAAACCGTGTAGTGTGCTTGATTGAGAGAATGCCCGTCCCTACATATCATTGCTTTACATCCTAGGGTGCCTTTTCCACGCAGTCTCCACTCATGTCGTGATTCTGGAACACCAATCGCCTTAAGGTCAGGATAAAATCAACACAGAACTCAATGACCTCCTCTGTTACATAGCCCTTGGAGATGCTTCCTTCTGGCCTAGCACGATTATGAACATATTTCTTTAAGACTCCCATGTACTCTCAAAGGGGAACATATTGTGTAGAAATACAGGACCAAGAATGGCAATCTCTTCTACTAGGTGAACCAGGAGATGCGTCATAATATTGAAGAAGGATGGTGGGAACACCAACTCAAGGCTGACAAGACATTGGGACACATCTGTTTGTAAACCTGGTAGCTTTTTGGATCGATTACCTTCTGAGATATTGCATTGAGGAATGCACATAGCTTCACAATGGGTACTCGAACATTTTCAGGTAGAAGCCCCTCAATGCAATCGGAAGCAATTGTGTCATAATCACGTGGGAGTCATGAGACTTCAGGTTTTGGAATTTTTTCTCTGCCATATTTATTATTCCCTTTATATTCGACGAGAAGCCATACGGGACCTTGATACTGCTCAGACATTCAAAAAAGATTTCCTTCTCTGCTTTGGTAAGAGCGTAGCTGGCAGGAGTCAAGTGGCATCGTTTACCCTTCTCGTTCTCAGGATGCATAGGCTCTTCAGGGGCTTTCAGACGTTGCTGGTCCTGCCGTCCTTCCGGTGTATCTTTTGTCTTCCCATACACTCCTAGAAAGCCTAGCAGGTTCACGCAAACATTCTTCGTCACGTGCATCACGTCGATTGAAGAGCGGACCTCTCAGACTTCCAATAGGGTAGGTCCCAAAATAGATTGCTTCTTCCACATGGGCGCGTGTCCGGCATCGTCATTCGGAACAGATAGTCTGCCAGGACCTTTTCCAAAGATTACTTCTAGGTCCTTGACCATACCAAAATACCTCCTCACCGGTACGGAGGACAGGCTTCCTCCGGGTTTCTGCCAGACGTTTAAATGCTTGCCTTTCTTTCTTACAGTTCGGATGACCAGGTTCGGACAGATGCAATCGTTGCTGATACCCATGAGGATACACAACTTTCTTCTTACATTGTATCTTAAATATACACTT
>OU342736.1:38966813-39152752 GCA_910589765.1 Avena atlantica
GCATTGTTGGTGGTAGCTCGCGTCATCGGGTGTGGCGGGCAGGAGAGTGGAGGGGATGGGTCAGGGAGGCGGATTCGTCAGGGAGGGCCAAGGCCCAGGCGTGGTACGGGGACGACCTCCCCTCTCTGCTGCGGGGGCGGCCTAGGTGGGGTGCGAGCTCGCGATGCGGCCTAGGTTGGGTGTGAGCTCCAGTGCAGCCTAGGTGAGGTGCGTTATGCCAGCGATGTCGGGGTGTATGCGTGGTCCTTCTGGGTTGCAGGTGTGTCCGCTGGTAACGACGGCACGACGTCCCTCTCTTCGGCGATGCGATGTGTCGTTGGTCGTCGGAGTGGTGGCTAGAGTTCATGGATGTCGGTGGCGGCCTTAGAAGGTGGACAGCGCGGGCAGCTCTTTGGCGTGCGTCGTGGCTTCTCCCCTCGGTCTGGGGCCTATCTTGGGGACATCCCCTCCACATTGTATCTGTTCTGCCAAGTTGTTTGCCGTCGCTATAATGTTTGGCTCGGGCTCCTCTTACGAGCAACGCCCGTTTTAGGTAGGCCGCATCACGCTACCTCTCGCGCCCTAGGTCGCTCTCCAACGTCGCCAGCCTCTGGTCAGCCACTGTAGCTAGCCCCTCTCATATGCATCCGGGATTTCTCCGAATTAGGGTTTGGACCCCTCGGAACTCGTTTAAAATGATCAAGCATCCTTAGGGTTTTAATTTCATTTGTGTATTTATTTGTGTATTTTTGTATGAATAATATGTATATTTGTGTATGAATCCAAGTCCACTTGAATGTTTACTCTCTTACTCTATATAATATTATTGTTTTACAAACTATGGATCCACTTATTAGAAACCTTGAAGAAGAAGAAATAATGGAGAACATTATTGATGAGGACACCTCACAATATCTGAACTTGGAGGGACATGATGACAGCTCAAGTAGTCATGGAGAAGATGAAGACTCCGGTGAACGCAATTTAGTGATTACAAAGTCCGGCAAGGTATATGCATTGATTAAGCCTCTGCTGACTTCCACCAACAATCTTCTTCTACATGTATTAATTAACGCTTCTTTCTTCTTTTAGCCCTCTGGATCGACCAGCCAGCAACCATCTTCTTCTACGAAAAAGAGCAAGCGAGGCGCGAGCCATCGGTTGAAAGATCGTGTAAAGTTCATGATCGAAGCAGTCCGTGTTGATGGCAGGCCGATGGAGCCCAAGAAGGCCGCAGACAAATTTGTACGTCAGGCTGGAGTTCTTGTTAGGGACCAAATCCCAATCATAATTGAAAATTGGAATAAGCCAAAGAAGGGCGACGGTACCTTTGTCGATGAAAGATCCAAAGAAACGCTTTGGAATTCGTTGTTGGTAAATTTCACGCTTCGAGGAGGATGAACACAACACGGTTATAAAGGAAAAGGTCAAAGAGTGGACTCTAAAGAAGATGGCTGACGCTTTCCGCAACTGGAAGACAAAATTGAACAAATTTGTCAAAGCTGACGAGACTCCAAATTTCGAAGACGCATATTTTGCAAAGATAAGAACTCACTGGCCCGAATTTGTGACATATAAAAAAGGTGCTCTAGCTAAAAAGAGGTCAGAAACCAATACGCTTAATGCCCAGAAGAAGGAATATCACCATAGGACGGGGTCAGGTGGCTACATATCTCAGAGGCCTAAGTGGGAGGAAGTAGAGAAGGCCCTGCGCGCTAGAGGGATCACATCCCAGACAGATGGGTGGGACCTACGTGCAAAGACTTGGTTCTACGGAATCGGGGCAAGGTTGGACCCACAAACAAGATTGTGTATCTTCCCAACCCTCCTTGCCAAACCCGTCACTGAACTCATCATGGCATATGAGGAAACATCCTCTAGGACCTTCCATCCCGACAGAGAGAATGACCAGCTCACACGCGCCATCGATAAAAAAGAACACCCTGGACATGCACGAGGCATAGGGGGTATGACGTGGAAGGATGGGTTTGCCGAGTGGAGTGACTCTTACAGATGGCGCGGCAGAAAAGAAAAAGAGCGAACAAAGCGGATGACACAGATAGAACTTGCACTTGTGGTGCTGCAGGCGCAAGTGAATGCACAACAGAGCCATCAAGCTACCGGCCCATCTCAGCGGCACGAAGAGCCTGCATTGGAAGCTGCCGGTGGCCCAGACTCTGCGCGGAAAAGCAGCGTGGCTTCCACGGAGAACGTGCAGCCCACGCTTGAAATGGCGGGTCCTCGATACCCCGTGGATGAGATCACGGAGAGAGAACACACTGAGCTGCATGTGAGATTAATGGGCTTATCCATTAAGGTGGCTGTCGGCTATGCCTTACCTCCTGTAGCTGATGGAACTTACCACTGCCGAACGATTCCAGATGGCTATGCTATTGTCGGGGTGGATGAGGTTGTGAAGGAATATGAGGAAGCACAGCTTGACCATGCTACAGGTGAAGGGGAAACTCAACTCAAATTTGCAGTGAAAACAACCATTCTTTGGAAGAAGGAACACATTGTGCTTCCAAATTGGAGGCCACTGGCACCCCCGCCGTCTCCGCAGCGTCAGCAGTCTGAGCCGCTTCAGCTATCTCCTGCGCGGCAGCCATCTCCGGCGCTTCAGCCATCTCCTGCGCGGCAGCCATCTCCGGCGCGCCAGCCATCTCCTGCCCGTTAGCCATCTCCGGTGCTTCAGCCATCTCCTCAGCGTAAGCGGAAGAGCACTGCCACGAAGAGCATCAGTAGCACTGCCACAAAGAAATCCGCAGGAAACCGTACGCCAAAGAGTTCAAAAAACTACGTCCCGCAGCCTTCCGCCAAGCCATTGCCGGTTTTACTATGGAATCGCAGCGATGAGGAGACCAATAGGATCTCGGAAGAAGAGGTCAATAAATTCATTGCACCTAGACGGGCCGAGCCAAAGGAGAAAATAGATCCGGTGGTGATGGAGAAGTTTTAAAATAATCTTTTGAAACCTGAAACCCCAGTTGTGCCGGACTATGAGCGCCAGATTTTGAAGGGGGATGCAAGGCACCGTAGGGAGACTAAAAGTAGCAGTCGTGC
The DNA here is from genome assembly GCA_910589765.1 of Avena atlantica. Taxonomy (NCBI): domain Eukaryota; kingdom Viridiplantae; phylum Streptophyta; class Magnoliopsida; order Poales; family Poaceae; genus Avena; species Avena atlantica. The sequence continues at coordinate 38,969,856 of OU342736.1, forward strand.
GGCACCCCAGAAAACAGTTCCCATGCTCGGAGAGCAGGAAAACCAATCATGCGCCCCGCTCCAAGTGTTCGACACACGTGACGCTCCTCCCATAAATGATTACGAGGCAGAGCTACAAAGAAAGTCCAATGATATGGGGATGACTTACATTGCATACTTGAACATCATGGGAGACAACTTGCCCAAATGCGATGGCAACCCCATACAGCCATGGAAGTATGGGAAGAATCTCGTCAAGAAAGAGGAGCTCAAGAATCTACCAACAAAGATGCGAAGATTGCACAAGTGGTACCTTGATTTCTGCAAGACGAGAAAGGAAGAATGGATCACGATGCATATAAGAGATCGGATTTTCTTGTGCGGAGACGACGCGATCGACTTCAACATTCAAGACTTGCATTTTATATTCAATCAAAAGGAACTCGACAAAGCTGCCATCAGCCTTTATTGTGTGTAAGTACTATTTCTGTAATTTATATATCATCTCATTCACTTCATTAATTGCATGAATATATATATGCTCACCATATATGTATATACTATTTTGCAGGAAAAAGGTTATGGAATGCATGAAAGGAGGCCCTTTTGACATTGGGTTCGTTGACCCAAATAGAGTTCATGAAGAAGTGGTAAGAACCAAACCCGGGCAAACAGAAGATTACTTGCTAAGGTCTTTACTAAGACAACAAACCAAAAGGGAAATACTATTGCCTTACAACTTCTCGTGAGTACTGTTACCCTCTCTCTTGTACACATTATGTTTCGGCTTACTCGATGTTAAGTGTAACTGATGATGAGTTATGCGTGCGTAGGTTCCACTTTATTCTGCTAGTCATTCAACCCGACTCAGGAAAAGTCCTTGTCACGGACTCGTTACGAAAATACCAAGATCTATGGGCAGACTTTAAAGAGATGCTCCAGAGGTAATTTCAATCATATTATCGCAATAGATCGGCAACTTTCGTGATAACAAGTAATTAATTACTCCTTTATCCATTTTCTTTGCCGGACAGGGTTTGGAAAAGGTTCACGGGCAGGGCCGTGGGTGAATGGTCAGAAGAACTAAAATTTGTAGACCAAAATGTAAGTAATACTAGCTAGCCAGGTCTACGTATATCTTTGATTCTGCTTCCAATTCCATTATATCATGCTTTATTGATTATTATTTTGATTGAACTATCTATTCTCATAAAGTGCGCGCATCAGGGACCCGGCAATAACTTATGTGGATACTATGTTTGCGAGTTCATTCGCAACACGATATGTGCGACGGGCCAAGCCGCACTAGAACAACTTAGAGTAAGTAAACAAAGTCCACAACATTATTTTATTACCATCAATTGTGTTGAATTTTATTCTTATATATATATTGACCCCATTCTTCATATATATTCAGATCGAACGGATGCGGGACCAACTCCTACCATTTGACCGCATACGATCCATTCAAGAGGAATTGGCGGGGTTCATACTTGATGAGGTCGTCACGCCTGGCGGAGAACTCTTTAGATATCCACCAAAATGAACGATGACGATGTATGTGCCGATGACGATGTATGTGCCGATGATGATGTATGTGCCGATGACGATGTTTGTGTATAATAATAGTTGCTTAATTATTCATGTATTCGTATGTACTGATGACGATGTATGTGCATACCGCTCCCGATCGATTCCCCCTCCCCCCCTCCCGCAGAAATACGCCCAGAACGGGGCAGAGGTAGAACTCTGCCGCGGCAGAGGTTTAGGCCGTTTTCCTGCCGCGGCAGAGATTCAGGCCGTTTTCCTGGCGCGGTAGAGAACCTTTAACACCGGTTCGTGTTACGAACCGGTGTTAAAGGGGGGCTGAGCCCTGCGGAAGCCCCACGTGCGCCACCCTTTAACACCGGTTCGTATAAGAACCGGTGTTAAAGGGGGGCCCCCTCTAACACCGAACCCTCAACAGCGGTTGTAGAACCGCTGTTAGAGGGCCCTCCCAACCGGTGTTAGAGGGAGGGTCTGCACTAGTGCTCCTACGGGGCCACCTCCCACCTATGCCTCGGTGAAGTGCGCCTCCGGCACCACAGTCATCCAGTTATCCACGATCTCTGTGGCCTCCGCGCTTCTCTGGACCTCTCCCACATTTTTGGCCCCTTAAGCAGGGTGCAGCCTAGTGGGCACAACATCCGTCGCATGGCTCGCAGCCCTGCTCCCTGTTGTCCTCTGGTTCTTTGGCACGGGGGGTCCCTACAAGATAAATTGGCAGTCATAGCGGTACTAAGAAGAAAATTGGTATGGAATGCAAGAATGAAGTGCGTACTCCACGACGTCTTCTTCAACATTCTTGTCGAGTTATGCATCCATGGGAGCCCACACACCCCTCTTGAGCACCTTAGCAGGGCGCGCGGTTTCCTTCCTGTCTTCACCCTCGTTGGAGTCCGTGTCAAAACACTCTATGGAGCTCTCCTTCACAGCGGACTCTCCTCCACGGAGGCGCTCTGGGAAGCCTCCCCGTGGGACTCCTCCGACTCCCCCTCTTCACTAGAGGTGGCAGGCACCTTCTTACGCAATCCTCTATTGCGCTTGGGTGCCATTCCACATTCTTCCCCACGAAGCTCGAAGCGGATAAATTTGGGTCGCTAGGGCCCACAGGGTCCTTGGCGCCTGTCCCTCTTCGAGTGCCCCCGCAGCACTAATACGGGGAACGCCCCCGACGGCCCTTTCATATCCTTCGGGCACCAAGCGTACAACGGACTCTGGGTTCATCCCTGGCTCATCGATCATGCACTTCAACGTCTCGGAGGCGAGGGCATCTTTGAGAGCCCCCCTTGAATCCTCATGCGTTCGGATTCGCCAGAGTGATCCCACATGATGCCGGGAGAGTGGACCTAGAGAGGAGCTATCCACCACATCACGAACTCCCTTTCGACCATCTCCTCTGTGATTATCTCTGTCGCCTTGCCAGAGAAATTCTCGCACCTCCATGTGGAAGTTTTCTTCCCTGGAGCTGTCGAGATCGTCCCCAGTAGTGGTTTTTCATCACCAGCATCCACCCAGACCTAGCGGAGGCGAAATTCGTCCACCTTCTTGGACCATCCAAAAGGGGTTGGTCCCGCTTCGGTGCGGAACGAGACACAGGAAGAGGGCTATGTGTTGTGTGGTATAGGCAGTAATAATTGCACAACAGATCCTGTGAGGGCCTAAAGCCAAGGAAGACCTCACATAAGAAATAAAATAAGACGATGGTGGTGACGGAGTTGGGCTTCAATTTTAGCAGCTGAATTTCGTAATGCTTGAGGAGAGCGAAAAGGAAGGCGGAGAAGGGGGAATCAGCCCCGCGAAGAGGACAGATCTTGGTGGCTCACTTCCCCATGGCGTAGGATAGTAGGGTCGTTCTCGTTGAACTCATCGGCCACCAGATTCTAGAAGTTCTTGAGTCTTTCGGAGTGTTAAATCGTGACTCATGGAGCACGCGGATGGGGCGATCAGGCTTCCCGCTAGTACCTTTCACCTTCTTGGAATCTCTCCCCCTCTTAGGGGCGGGAAGGAAGACGGAGAAGAAGCAAGTGAGCTAGCGCGGGAGGAATATGGCAAACCAAGGAGTTGTGGTGGCAGAGAGAATGAGGAAGTAAAGCAAGATGGACACCGTAGGATCGGGTTTCGACACATCTTCGAGCGGTGACCTGAAAACCTCGCAACCACGGCAGTTTGCGGATCCAACGTCTCAGAATCTCCATGTCGTTTGGACTTCACGATGGTGATGAAGCATTTCTTAGGCAACAGTTGCAGGCGGCCGAGCAGGGCCAGCATGTTCAGGCCCCTTCCCCTTCGCTCCAAGGAAGCGCGCGGCCCAGGAGCCCGGGGGCTAGTGTCGGGCCATTAGTAACCGGGCTACCACCGCACATCAGCTGCTGGACCCTTGCAGTTGGCAAGATCACCACGCCTCGGAGACACCCCCTAGCGAGGGAAGGTGGATCTCATGAAGCATCCAAGAGGAACCCTCGCCAAGCTATACTTTTCTTACATATGAAGAACAAGGCCTATGCAATCCACTCCTCGTCAGTATGCAATGATAACTCAGAGAAGGACATATGTCCTAGTTTGCACTTATTGCTCAAGGGAAGCACCTTCCCCTTCCGCAAGACAGATGTGGCTGACAACCACTTAAACCTGGAGGGGACAACCCCCTTAGTTTGGGAGAGGAGAGATCAACCCCGGTGATCAACGGCGCTCTGACACGGATTAAGCCATGCGAGAAAAGTACCATTTGCATACCTGCTCACTCCTTTGTCGATATGTGGGAAACCTTCCCTCCATAGGAGCGGGAAGAGGGCCAGTGAACCTATAAAAGGAGGGGTGCGACACTGTATAAAGGGACCTTATTCTAGATTGCAAAACCTAGCTTCACTACTAGAAAAACGCCTATTCGTGGCGCACCTGAAAAGGCCTTCCGTGGCGCACTAGCAGTGCACCACGGGCCTCGCGCTACAGCTATCTCGTAGCTGTGGCGCACTGCATGGTGCGCTACGGTTATATCGAGATAGGCGTGGCGCACTACCAGGTGCGCCACGGGTAGGGGTACAGGTGCGCCACGGATGGTTTTTTCAAAAATAAAAAAAATGCAAAAAACACCCTTGGTTTGAATTGCAAAAGCAATCGGGTCCGCATCGCCGCCGTCGTGTCGCCTGGCTGGAGCATGGTGGCCGTGGCCACGACCTACCACCGCAGGGAGGTGCGGGAGGCCGTGGCCATGCTACTCCTCGCCGGCATCGAGGAAGAGAGGGAGAATGAGGTGTGGCTGGAGAAGGGAGGAGGTCGCCGGAAGGAAAAGGAGGTCGTCGACGGTCGTTGGAGCTCGTCGTCGCTCTTCGTGACTGCAAGGAGGAGGAGGCCGGAAGGAAGGAGGTCGTCGCCGTCGTAACTGCAAGGAGGAGGAGAAGGTCGCCGCCGCCATCGCCATCGTCACTACAAGGAGAGGAGGATGCCGGAGCAAGGAGGAGGAGAAGGCCACCGTCGCCATCGTCAGTGCAAGGGAAGGAGGAGAAGGAAAGGAGGAGGAGGAGGAGAAGAGAGAAGGAAAAGGAGGAGGAGAAGAGAGAAGGAAAAGGAGGAGGGAGGAGAATGAAAAGGAGAAGAGGGAGGGAATAGGGGTAGGTGGGCGGGGTGGGGATTCAAATTTTGAATCCCGCCCAACTTACTCGTAGAGCACTAGGTGGTGGTGCGCTACGGGTAAGTTGCCCTCTTTTTTTTCTGCAGGAAAAAACGGTCTTTTGACCGTAACTTTTTACTCTTTTCGAATTTTGAAAATCTAATTAATAGCGGATGCGAAATCTCGTTCTCGTCATTTTGGTCTATTATACGATTTTTTCGACATTGAATGCAAAAGTTACGGCCATTTTACCGTGGCATGACTTTTTTTGCAGAAAAAGTGGAAAATCATGTTTGTTAATTTTCCTAGAAACTATACCACATTACCTACCTACATATGAAATGATTTAATTTTTTGAAGTGTTTATCATTTTCTTTTATTTTTTGCAAAGCCTAAAAAGGCGATCCACGGGGGGAGGGGGTGCGGAGTTGGTGCAGGATAGTTAGGCGTAGGGCACTAGGGCAAGGTGCCCTACTACTAAGTTTATACATCTGTGGCGCACATGGCATAGTGCGCCACAGAACTTGCCACAACCGTAGCGCACCTACCCCATGTGCGCTATGGGTACGTGGCATGCGGCTGGCAGGCCCCTGGCCCATACATATCTGTGGCGCACATACCCCATGTGCGCCACGGTTGTTCTAGTTACTAGTAGGGCACTACCCACAGGTGAGCCACGCCTGTTTTACCCATGGGGCACTTCAACCATGTGAGCCACGGATGTGCGGATTACCTATAGCCCTTTTCCTAGTAGTGCTTCCTCCTTCCTAGAGCTCTAGATCTGATTTCCTGATCATCCTCTTGTATATTTAATCCCGCCAAGCGATACAAGCAATACAACAAAGAAAGAGTAGGGTTTTACACCACATGGTGCCCTAAAACTGGGTAAACTCGTCGTGTCTTTTTGCTGTGATTCTATTGTTCCTCGCCAAGGTCATAGAGGGGTCTTGGAGAGATCGTGTTCAGCTCCCGCGTTCAATACTTTCCTTCTTCGCGAGATACCCTACCGAGAAAAACCTTTGACAAGTCTCAAGGAGAAAATTTATTTGAGAAGGATGAAACATCAAGACGTCTAAGGTTTCAATCTATTGGAGGCATCCCATAGTAAAAGCCGATTCCGGGTGACAAACTAATGGAGCCGGCTAAAAGGACATTTATTGTCTTCATCAGTTTTGGTGTTCGTTAACAATTTGCGGATCAGTTAATGGTGTGCTAATGATGCCATATTAATCACTGAAAAGTCAAAATCCCAAGACATATAGGAAATATCCCTGGCTGAAAACAAAAGAGTCATGGAAAATCCATACAGGAATCTCCGGTGTACCAGGACCGGAGTTTCTTCTGTGCATCAGAGTTTCAGCACAAATATCTCGTGTGGATCCTAGAAGATGCCCAGGGACAGTGAGAGTGGGGGTACGGATGTGGTCCAAAGACGGACCTAAATCTCTGGTGTATATGGCAGACCGGAATCTCCGGTGGGCAATGTCCGGAGTTTCTGGTATGCCCAGGTCCAGAGTTTTGGCAAAGTCCCCGGAGGAAGCATCAAGAACAGGCCCAGGACAGTTTGATAGGGGGGTCCGAAGATAGTCCGGAGACGGACCAGAATATCTAGTGTGGAAATTCCCCAACGGGCAGAAAACAGTCTAAAGCAGTGAGCCTATAAATAAGGGACCTCATCGCCTACCTCCAGCTGCTCTTTTCTAGGAAATAAGAACACCCCCATTAGAGCCACCAAATCAATAAGATCTCCTCCTCCAACCATCCAAACTCCCTGATATTTGGAGAATCGAAGGAGGAGGCCTTGATCTACAGCTTCACCAAGAGAGATCTTCATTTCCCCCTCATTCACTTGAGGGCCGCTTCCTCTAGTGTTTCATTGGAAACCCTAGTTCTTGATTTGGTTCTTAAAACCTTGTATTTTATTGTTCTGGCAGCTTCTAGCTTCTTAAAACCCTAGTTCTTGATTCGGGATCCTCTAATATAGTTGTGGATGTGTGCCTCGAACTTCTGGTAAAGGTGTCGTCTTCCACCTCGAAGGTTTCCGATATTGTGGGAGAGTGAATCGATCCCTTAGGGTGAGGTTCACTAGAGAACAAGGGAGGCCTTTCGTGGCATTGGTGGTTAGAAACCACCCCCTCTCCAAGCGCAGACGTACTTCCACTCAAAAGGAAGGAACTACGGGAAATCTTCCTTGTGTCTCCGTGTTCTCTACTTTGGTTCCGTCTATCCTTTACCGCACTTTACTTATATCTTGCTATTTCTTAGTTAATTGTGCTAGTGTGACATATAGGTAAATTCACCTTAGTTGCATATATATAGATAATTTACCTTTTTTGTCAAACCCTAAATTTAAAACATGTAAAATTTGAAGTAGCACATATTCACCCCCTCTAGGTGCCCATACGACCCTTTGAATTGGTATCGGAGCCTCGGCTCTTAATTCAGGATTTACCGCCTAAGAGTTTATGGCTAGCCAGAATGGAGAAGGAGGGAGTGTGGCTAGTACATAGGTGTCCATGGAGGATCTCAAGAAATTTGAATCATGTTTGAGCTCCTCCCTGGGCAAAAAAATCAAACAGTTGTGCGACCTAGTTTAGCAACTTGTTAAGGAGAAATTAGCATCACCTTATCCTCCTCAAGAGGAACCCCCCACACTTCCAAAGGTGAACGCTTTAGCTACACCCATGGTTGTTGTGGTGGGGGATGAACACAATACCACTAATCCTTCCACCAAAAAGGGCTATGGGAAGGAAGAGCACCATATGGTTTCCGGGTGGCACTCTCCTGATCCTTCGATCCCTCACCCACATATAAATAATAGAGGTGACCCACCTAAGCTAGCTACACATACTTTTGCTCAATGGCAAGTTTTGATGAAATCACATGTGCATAGCTCTTGCATTGACTTGTGGAATATTATTGAAGAAGGACTCAAAATTGAGGATCCAACCAATTTGACAAGAAGAGAAGTGGTCAACAGTCAACTCAATGCCACCGCATTGCACATGATTCAAATTGGTGTGGGGCCAAAAGATTTCCGTCACATTGAAAAACTCAACACCGCCAAGGAAGTTGCGATGCTCTAATTGAGTTTTTGTTGGATATGAGAGAATGAGAATAAACCGATATGTTGCCTTGAAAAATGAAGCTGAAGGTTTGAATATGAAGGATGGTGAGGATTATGAAGAAATGTATCGGAGATTCAAATCCACTTCCACCACTTTTAGAAAGATTGGTGCCTCATAGGTGGATGATGCTTGGATAAAGAGGAAGTATGTGAGTGCGCTCATGCCCTTCGAGCCCACCGACTTGAAGAGTCTCCAAGGAAGACACAACTACCATATCATGACCTCCAATGAAGTTATGAAAGAGATGTCCGCCTTCAAGGTTGCTGCCAAGAATGCCAATGATACCCACGCTTGTGCCCTTGGAATGAGCAATGTTGTTAATATTGCCTTTAAGGCCAAGGTTATGGAGTATTAGCAAAAAGAAGTAAGTGATTAAGATCCGACTATGAGCCACCTCAAAGATGTCAAGGTTTCTTATGGTGAATACATGGCCTTCTATGTATTCAGGATTTTTGGAAAGATCTTGCCAAGGCCAAGATGGAGATGAAATAGATAAGAAACCCAAATGGTAGAAAATATAATAGTTCAAAATTGAGAACTTGCTTCAACTATGGTGATTGCAGTCATTTTGTTGTCAGATGTCCCTATGAGAAAAGAGAAGATCATGGTGGTGAACTTGTATTAAAGAAAAAGACAAAGGCTCCTTTCAAGAAGCCTTTCATCAAGAAGAATGCCACCAACAAGAAGTCAGCTGACATTGCATTGATAGCACATGAAGTATTCTCATCCGATGATGAAGAAGAAGAAACATCTCATGGTGTGGCAGCCATTGCCACCACCTCTACATATAGATTCTCACAAACTTGTCGAGGACTTTAGGAAGCTTGAAAAGGGTCATAAGGCCTTGGAAAGTGAACTCTTGACTCTCACAAAGTCTCATGAAAAACTTAAAAATCAATTGACTAATATTTCTTCACCTATTATTTTCATTCCTTCTAGTAGTACAAACATTCTTGAAGAAAATGCTAGGTTGAAGGGGGATCTTGCTAGGGCTACCTTCCTAGAAGGAAACAAGTCCATTGATGACCTTTTCGGTAATAAAAGGTCAATTAATGAGAAAGGAGAGATTGAATTTGTGTCCAAAGACAAGAAGAAGAAGAATAATGACAGGCCCACACAAGCAAAAGACAAGAACATTATGGGTAGTAATACACAAGTGCCAAAATTATGCCACAAGATGACTTCACGGGAATTGCTGACCCTCACTATGTTTTAATGCGTGATTATTATGGTGATGTTTATGGACAATATGTTGGCCCATTTGATGGTTATATTGCTTGGTCTATTTGGGCTCCCAAGACCCTTATCACTAATAAAAGAGGACCCATTGAAAAATGGGTACCTAAACACTAGCTTGATCTTTTGTAGAACTATGCTTCCTGCAGGTCAAAGTGGGTGCTTGATAGTGGATGCACAAGTCATATAGACCGGAAGCAAGGCGATAATGATGAAGATAAAGCCAAATCATGATCAAATAACCGTCACATATGCTGATAAGTCAAAATCTCAGGTAATGGGTCTTCGAAAAGTTGTGGTTGCACACGATATTACTCTCGTGGACGTCATGCTTGTTGAGACCCTTGTTATAATTTACTTTCAATCTGTCCACTTGGAAAGATGGGCTTTGCCGTCTTTATTTATGACGATATTGTGGTTATCTTTTGGAGCAAGACTCTAACACTAAGAGGAAAATAGCTATAGATAGACAGACTATCCATGCAGCATGGTGCTGACCATGCGCCACAAAAGTTATCCAGTGGAGCATATCCGGCAGTGTGCCACATAACCTTCACTCTTCTATGGCGCATGCAGTTTAACTGTGTGCCACAGAAGTATGGTGGGACCCCCACCCTGGGTCGGTCTACCAAACTTCTATGGTGCATACGACCATATGCCCCACAAAAGTATTGCATGGGACGCACAGCATATTCGCTTTGACCACGCTCTGACCAACCTTCTGTGGCGCATGTCTAGATATGTGCCACAGAATATGGGTGTGTGCCCCAGAAAAGATTCCTTTTGACCGTGCTCTGACCAACCTTCTGTGGCTTGATATGTCGGAAAGGTATCTATAATTTTTGATTCTCCATGCTTGTTTAGTATCTACTTTTCTTTGCTTTGTCTACACTTTGAGGTGCTATTTACATGTTTTTTGGTACTAACCTATTAACAAGTTTCCACAGTGCCAGTTGCCTATTTTCTGCTGTTTTTGGTTTCAGAAAATCTAGTAAGGAAATATTCTCGGAATTGGACGGCACAAAATCCAAAGTCAATAACTTTCCGTGGGGAACAAGAAGTCCAGAGGGGATACTGACAGGCGGGCAATGGCGCCCAAACCCCCCTAGGCGCGGGTGGGCCCTCCCCCGCTCCTAGGATGGGTGTGGCCCCTCTGGCCATCCCCTTGGCCTCCACCTTCGCCTTTAAGAAGCCCCCGATGCAGAAACCCTAAGAACCCGATCAAAATTCCAAGAAACCTTCAATAGCCGTCGCCACCATCGTCCCTAGATCGGGGGGATCTGAAGTTCTTCCCGGAACCCTGCCGGAGGGGAGATCATCCCGAAGGCCTTCTCTCTGGTATGATGCGTGAGTAGTTCCACCTTGGACTATTGGTCCATGTAGTAGCTAGATGGTTGTATCTCCTCATTTGTGCTTTCACCATTGGAAATAGATTAGTTCCATCTTGTGTTTTCACAAGGGGAGTCCTCCATTTCCTTTCTCTTTACTTTTTTTTAGTTTTCTTTGTTTCTTTTTCTTGGTTTTGTTTGCCTCTTTTTAAAAAACCCAAAAAATTTAGTCTAGTCTGGTTAGCTTGCTTTATTCGAAAAACACAACAAAATTAGCTCTAGCTATTGCTGCTGTTTTTGGCTTGCCCACCTTTGCCAATATGAACTCTACTGAGAACACCAAGTTGTGTGAGTTCACTAGTACCAACAAAAATGATTTCCTAAGCACTCCTATTGCTCCACCTGCTCCTGATGCTACCTTTTATGAAATTAAGCCTACTTTGTTGAATCTTGTGACGAGAGAGAAATTTTCTAGTACTAGTTCTGATGATCCTGCTGCCCATCTCAATAGCTTTGTTGAACTTTGTGAGATGTAAAAGTATAAGGATGTAGATGGAGACATTATTAAGCTCAAGATTTTCCCTTCGTTGAGAGGAAAAGCTAAAGAATGGTTGCTTTTTTTTCCTAAAATTAGTATTGATTCTCGGACTAAGTGCAAAGATGCTTTTATTGGAAAGTACTATCCTCCTGCTAAGATTATATCTGTGAGAAGTGAAATTATGAAATTTAAAAAACTTGATAGTGAACATGTTGCTCCAGCTTGGGAAAGAATGAAATCTTTGGTTAAGAATTTCCCCACTCATGGACTCACTACTTGGATGATTACCAAGACTTTCTATGCAGGTTTGAACTTCTCCGCAAGAAACCTGTTAGATTCAGCTGCTGGAGGTACCTTCATGGGCCTCACTTTGGGTGCTGCAACAAGGCTCCTTGATAATATGATGTTTAGCTACTCTGAATGGCATGTTGAGAGAGCTCCACATGGTAAGAAGGTAAATTCTATTGAGGAAACTTCCTCTTTGAGTGATAAGATTGATGTTCTTATGGCTATGCTTGTTAATGGGAAAGCTCCTTTAGATCCTAATAGTGTTCCTTAGCGTCATTGGTTCCTCAAGAAGAGCAAGTTGATATGAAATTCATTAGAAACAACAATTTTGGCAACAATACTTATGTTAATTATAGGTCTTATCCTCCTCGTGGAAATGTTTATCATGGTAGATCTGGAATGCCTAGTGAAGAAAGGATTCTAGAAGTAGAGAGATCCACTAAGAAATTTATGCAAATGAAATATGAGCAAAATAAGATTTTCACTAAAACTATGAAAAACATTAGTCATCAGCTTGAGAATTTGAATAGAGAAATTCCTAGTTTACAGTCAAAAAATTTGAGTGATGAGAATAATATATCCTATTTGTCTGAAGCTCAGTCCTCCTTGATTAATAAAATGGCTGCTAAACCTGAAACTATGGAAAATACGTTTCCTACTTCTCATGAGATACAAGTTACTATTGATGAAAATGTTAGTCTATTAGCTCAACTTCATGCTAGGTGGGAAAGGGGAGCTGAAATTGATAAAAACAATAGTGTGTGCACCGTCACCACTAAACCACAAGTAGTCCCTATTCCTCCTCCTACTATGCCTAAGCCTATGGAGCCTACTACTAGTGATGCTAAGTTTGATTTTGATATTGATGGTTGCAATATTTTGGAAGTTATTATGTTCCTACAAAAGCTTGCTAGAAGTCCTCATGCTAGTGATATGCATGTTTCTTTCAATAAACATATTACAGATGCTCTTGTTAAGATTAAGGAAGAGAAGCTAAAACACAAAGCTTCTATTCCTAGGAAAGTATAAGATAGTTGGGAACCCGTTATTAATATATAAGTGAATGACTTTGATATCAAAGCTTCATGTGATCTTGGTTCTAGTGTCTCTATTATGCCTAGGAAGATTTATGAAATGCTTGATTTGTCACCATTGGAAGATTGTTATTTGGATGTCCCACTCAATGATAATGCTAAGAAGAAACTCGTGGGGAGTATTAATGATGTTCTCATTATGGTTAACATTTCTTATGTCCATATTGATTTCTATGTTTTGGATGTTGAATACAATGCTTCTTGTACTATTACTTTGGGAAGACCTTTTCTTAGAACAGTTGGTGCCATCATTGATATGAAAGAAGGCACCATTAAATATCATTTTCCATTCAATAAATTAAGGTATTGAACACTCCCCTATGAGGAGAGAGAAGTTGATTTTTTCTCCTCGTTTGAAAGCAAGGTTTGACGTTAATGCTTCCTCATTTGAAAATACTTGATTCTTCTTGCTTCTTGTGCCTAACTTAAAGGCGTTAAATAAAAGTACTTGTTGGGAGATAACCCAAGAGTTTCCTTGAGTCCTGGAAGTTATTACTTCAGTAATGACCTCTCCTTATCCTTTTTGTTTGCTTTTTGTGCCAAGAATGACCTCTAATGAGAGGGAAGTAAGATTAGTGAGGAGTCTCTGTAACTCGGATTGATCTCAAAATTTATGAATAAATCCCCCGGTGTGTTAGATAACTTTAGTTAGTTCAACACTTTTTGATTTGAGAAACAGAAGATGTTCGGAAAAATCGGTTTCTACATGATGGTCTGTTTTGACAGATTTCTGCCATTATTTGCATTTGCTTCTTATTTATTATTTTTGAGTTCTATTTTGGGGAATTGAGATTTTTGAAGGAGTTACTATAGTAGCTTGTGTTTGTAGTGAAAATCCTTGCTGTTCCAAAGCTTTTCCAGAGGTCTAATATTATTTGAATAAATTAATGTTGCTAATGAAAATTGTGTGAAGTTTTGTATGAAAGAAAAATTTCAGGTGTAGAGAGAGAATGATGCAATGAGATGAAGAATGGAAAAAATCTCAAGTTTGGGGATGCCACCCCATGTCACCCCAAGAAATATTAAGAAGGTACAAGCGTCAAAGCTTGGGGATGCTCAAGGCATCCCCTTCTTCATCAATAAAAAGCTCAGGTATGTCCAGACACTTCGTTTTTATTGTTTCATGCATAGTTGTGTTGTTCTTGGATCGTCTTAGTTTTTGTTTTGTTTGCTTGAATAAAGTAGTTTGGACCCCCGTTCTCGATGTGTTGTTTTGCAAATAAGTTTCTTTGTGTTGGAGAGGAGTAATAAGTTCTTGCTTGTGAGTGCAAGAGGAGCTTGAATTGACTGTGACTTAGACTTTAGCATGACATGGTAGGTGTTCTTTTGACCTTATGATTAGTGATTATTGTTGTAGCATGTCTTCTTGCAAACAATTGGGATTGCTTAGTGCGCCTTGATGAAATTATGCGGTATTTTAGCATGCAAAAGCTTAGTATTGTGGTATTCCCCTTCGATGCTTTGTTTGGGTTGACTTGGCACATGCTCACACCATCTTATGACTCTCACAAGTCATCATTAATCTCTATGATCATTTAGTCCTTGACTTGTAGTACCACTCTATGCTTTGATTAGTAATGCTTTGTTGCTCTGCATGATTATGGCCATTATGCTCTCTTAGTTGGTTGCTCCCAGTCTTTTGCTAGCCTTCACTTGTATGAGTAAGAAATACTCATGCTTCCAACTCCCAAGAAACCAAGTTATTCCAAAGTGTCCACTATAAACTCCTATGCATGGTGTGTTACACCATTCCAAGTATATTATTGTTTTCAGCTATCTTCCAATTAAAATCTATTTTGTTATGTGAAAACTTAGTGATTAAAGCCCTCACAAACTTGATGGCACACTTTATATTCTTTTCCCCTAATAAACTTGAACCATTGTGTCATCTATGTTGTATATGCTTGAACTTATACGTTGGAATTAGCAGAACCATGCTGTCACGAGGAACGTTTTCAACATTGCACTTGTACTTTGTACTCAGTTGATATCTTGCTCTTTTGTCTATGGATGTCACTGGTGTGAAATAAAGAGGGAACTTATAAGTCCATGGAGTTTGTACTCTATGTTAGAGAAACGCCTGGGCCGCTAGTCTAAGCCATGCCTAATCATGGTGGAAACTTGCAACATCACCATAGTAGGCTATCTATGAAGCATCCTCAATAAAAGCTATGCAACATCACCATTTTGGTTATGGGAAAGCTCCTATACCATGTGCAAGGGGTACCCCGTTGGCGGTTCTCTATGACATGCAAATACTTACAATGACAAGAACTTAACTGTGACTGAAGTTGAGTAGCATGAGCTGTGGCCCTCGTATTCAAGTGACTTCAGATTGCCAACTTATACTTCGTCAAGCATATACTCAATCTTTGTTCACTTTAACATTGATCATTTCAAGATGCTTATGATAGGGGCAATGGGGGCTGAAATCTAACAAGTACCATAATTTTTGGAAGCTCTTTTTGAAACTTGAAATCCCTGCTTCCTTTACAAAAAAGGCCTTTCTTCCACCACTATTGAGTCTCCACCTTCTACCTTCAGGCACCATTAAGAGAGCATAGTTGTCATTCTGTGTGCAGTGTTTCAAAGCTAATTGATTGATGCATATTGTGATATTACTTGTTCTTGTGCTATTTGTTTCTAGTCACCCTTGTGAACTTTGAAGGTGTCCTATGCATCTATATTGCTACTCTATGACGGACAAGCTGATTACGACTATGCTATGTTTTCTGTATGTGAAACAAACAAACGTTTTTAAATGCATGCTATTCATGATATTTATTTGTAGCCTTCCATGTTGCATGCATAGTTAGTATGTCCTATTGTTAGAACTCCATCTTTCATGCACATGTTTAGAGTTCTTTGATCCCAGCTTTCAATGCTTGCAAATGGTTTAATCTTTATTGTGAGGGTGCATGTCACCTCAAAAATTATTCTTTTATCACTTACCTACTGGAGGACGAGCAGGAGTTAAGCTTGGGGATGCTTGATACGTCGGAAACGTATCAATAATTTTTGATGCTCCATGCTTGTTTAGTATCTACGTTGCTTTTCATTATCTACACTTTGAGGTGCTTTTTACATGTTTTCTGGTACTAACCTATTAACAAGTTGCCACAATGCCAGTTGCATGTTTTCTGCTATTTTTGGTTTAAGAAAAGCTAGTAAGGAAATATTCTCGGAATTGGACGGGAAAAAATCCAAAGTCAATTAATTTTCGTGAGGAACAAGAAGTCCTGAGGGGAGACGGAGAGGTGGGCCAGGGCGCCTAGACCCCTCTAAGCGCGGGCAGGCCCTGCCCTGCGCCTGGGAGGGGTGTGGCGCCTCTGGCCACCGCCCCAGCCTCCCTCTTCACCTATAAGAAGCCCTCGACGCAGAAACCCTAAGAACCCAATCAATATTCCACGAAACCTTCTGTAGCCGCCGCCACCGTCGTCCCTAGATCAGGGGGATCTGAAGTTCTTCCCGGCACCCTATCGGAGGTGAGATCATCCCGGAGGCCTTCTCTCCGGTATGATGCGTGAGTAGTTCCACCTTGGACTATGGGTCCATGTAGTAGATAGATGGTTGTATCTCCTCCTTTGTGCTTTCACGTATAGATCTTGTGAGCTCCGTTCATGATCAAGATCTAATCTATTTGTAATCATGCATGTTGTGTTTGCGGGGATCCGATGGATATTGAGATTATTATGTTGGTTTGATTAATGGTTTTTTCTTTATGATTCTATGATGTATGTGTTGTTTGTGATCTTGCATGCTCTCCGTTGTTAGTAGCTATCTTGGCCAAGTAGTTGCTAGTGACTCCAATAGGGGTTTTTGATACTCGATAGTGGGTTCATGTCTCTAGTTTCCAAGGGAAGTGACAGAAATCTCTTCGATTGTAGATGTGCGGTTGCCACTAGGGAGAAAACACTAGTCTCTTGTTCATGGAACACGTGGACTGTTTACCTTACACACTTTGCTTAGAAGTTGTTTGTTGCTTGCAAACTAATATTGGAGGGGGTTCGGATCATAACCTGAAGGTGGACTTCTAGTCATAGATTCAGTTGGATGGCGATCTATGTATCTTGTTGTAATGCCCAACTGAATCTCATAGGATCTTTCTGACTAGTAATTTCATTGTTATGCCTTGCTCAATTCCTGTCAATTTCCCTGCTGTAATTTGTTTACCCTTCATGCCATGTTATTTATCTAAGGAGAGCACCTCTAGTGAACTATAGACCCCGGTCCAATCTTTACCATTGATACACCTTCCGCTGTTACTTGTTTACTTGCTGCAAACCATTACCTTCCACACCATATGTTGAATCCTTTGTTACAGCAAACCGGTGAGCTTGACAACATCACTGATTCGTTGGGGCAAAGTCTTGAGTTTGTGTTTTGCAGGTCTCCGCTTTGCTTGCAACACCTATGTGACGTTTCCTTCCTCCTTCTGGTTCCATAACCTCGGCCTCTACTGAGGGAAGACTTGTTGATGTGCTCATCTCACCTTGCTCTTGGAGTTTCCAACGAAGTGCTCCACGTAAAGCACCATGGCTCATATGGCGATATGTCCCACAGAAGTTCACACTTCTGTGGCGCATATCTACCATATGGGCCACATAACTCAGCGTCCAGATGTGCATAATGGTGGCTACTTTTGCAACCCTCTACCTACCACCACCAATTTCACATCCTTCTTCCCCCTCCTCCCAGCTCGTCTTCCTCCTCTCTCCCACCCCATTGTGCCCATATTTTTCTCCATTTTTGTTGTATTTAAACCTACTAAATTTGATAGATTGGTTAGGTAAATCCTCTCTCCAACTTGTAGATCTAAACCACACTTACTTTTCTCCTCCACATCTCTATTTGTCCACCACTATCTCTCCAACTTGTATCGCAGTCTCAACTTGGTATTAAATCTACTAGGTGAGTAATTGGCCATGAATGTGCATGTTTTGTAGGTGAATCTTGTCGCGTGGGCGGTGTGCGATGGCGCCAAGATGATGTTTGTACATGAAGCTTGTGTGCTGCATGAATTTTTGCATGGGAAGAAGTTTTTTTTTGTTGCTTGTTTGCCCCCTGTGTGGTGCATGGATGTTTGCCGAAATGTTGATTCATTTCCATTTCGACAAATTTTTACACCACCCATATGTCCTACTTTTAGGAAAGGTCATGCCAAATTTTTCTGACGACCATGCATGTGTGTGTGCATAAGGTGTGGTTTCTAATTAACCTACTCTCTCTTTTTCTCTATATGTGTATACCGTGCAGGCAACCATGGTCGTCACAATGAGTGAAGGTCGAGTTACTAGGTATAAGAAAGACGTGAATGCGGACATGATTTGGAACAAAAATACCCGGATAAGATGTCCATGTAGAACATGCAAACTCCAGTTCCGGATTGATGGTTGTGATAATACAACACCTTTTAGCTATATACATTCTGTCATTTGCCTATCAGATCATGCTCCATCTAACGATTGCCATTCTTTATATGCATGATTACTTTTTTCATTAAATTCAATATGAGCTATGCACATTTAGTAGTTTAGGTAGAATTTTATCCCTCTTTCTTGTCTTTAACATGTTTGTAGGTGTTGATTATGATTATGGAGAAAACAAAGGCAAAAGGAACAAAGGGACTATATTATGGAGAACTGCAGGACCAGACTTAGCCATTTGAGGTGTTGGAAAAAGTGAATTTTTCTAACTTCTCAAAATAAATATCCAAGACAATGGGGTTGTATCCCTCGACGAGGTGAATCCAACAAGCCCAAGAACACCCAAAACGGAACTCATATGAAGAAATGATGACCAAAATACGAAAGAGTCTGCAAGTTCAACGACCCTATACGGTAGGAACAAAAATTCCGGCTGTATAGCTCCGGCCATATAGTTACAAAAAAGGTCACAAACAACGGTATTTCGCCCCCGGAAGCTCCAAAACCTTCCCAAAGTCATACGATGGTATTGGGGAACCCTAGGGCAGCCCCAAGACCTATATCAAGGAGGGAGGGGTCAAGAAACAAGGACACAACATCATAGCCCTCCAGGGGCAGAGCTCTGCTGCAGCCACCTATCCAATCTCCATAGTAGCGGAGCTCTGCCTCAACCACAACTCCAAGATCTATATCTCCATCAACACCATCACCATAAAGGCATCCAAGCAAGAATAAGAGGAGGAGAAGGAAGACATCACCACCACCATGCATCGATCTCCATCTCTCTCTCTCTCTCTCTCTCTCTCTCTCTCTCTCTCTCTCTCTCTCTCTCTCGTGTTCAGTAATTGTAAGATTGAACACGGTTGTGACATCAATATATATTTATATGCTTCTCCTGTCATCCATGTGTGAGTGATTAATTCAATTCTAGGTTGAGGTATGATCTAGTGCGCTAAGTTAGAATTTATTTTGATATAAGATGAGTTTATGTGATCCCTTGGTCCGAAAGTGCCTTTTTCCTTGCGGTGACGTGCGAGAATCATGCATAGTGCACATAGAGTGACAGCCCGGTAATCAATTGGGCAACGTTTATTTGTCTAAGTAATCTCTTATAGATCACACATATATGTGTCCATCTAGTACTAGTAAGACCGAAGCCTAGAATCCCTCTCTCATTCCATTCAATCCTATAACTACAATGTCTTTTTTAGTTCATATTCCTCTTTACTTTTCATCTTAGTTTATTTTGTTCTTGTTATTAGATATTTTAAACCTCTCTCAATTATCATTGTTCTAGTAACTTATAGAATAGGCAATTTCCAAACCATGGTTTGGTTTTGAAACGTGCCCGCATTGACAACGTGGCTGCGGGATCGTGTTGTTTCCGTTCGTCGATCTCCCATCAGGACAAAATTTTAAATATTTGCTGCCATAGGAA
Source organism: Avena atlantica (assembly GCA_910589765.1). NCBI lineage: Eukaryota > Viridiplantae > Streptophyta > Magnoliopsida > Poales > Poaceae > Avena > Avena atlantica. The sequence goes on from OU342736.1 coordinate 38,989,460, forward strand.
CTGCAATAACCCTGTTGTTGGTGCAAGAATCGCGTCATCATGGATCAACCCTGATTTTGGACAACTGGAGGATCACCTTCTCAGCCGCGGTTTCATGCGCAACTTCGATGAGGAGCCGGCAGAAAATGGTGGTGGTCATTATGAAGACAAGGGCGGGCGAGAAGACGAAGAGTCTCTCGGCGGGCATGGTCATCATGACGAAGAATATAACAGTGAGCATGATCATTATAACGAAGAAGGATATGGCGGCGAGCATGTCCATCATGAAGAAGGAGAAGACGCGAACACCCAAATGCTGCTAACTTTAGCCTTGCGGGCCCCTCATGTTCAAGAACTGCTCCTCAAGGAGACGAACAACACCAATGTTGCAGCTAGAGAGAAAGCCAAGGTGGCGCAAATGGAGATAGACGGTATGACTCCATTATATCCTGGGTGTCGCCCAAGGATACACACCTGAGTGTAATGCTCAAGGCTCTAGAGATGAAGGCGGGACACAAACGGATGGACGTGAGGTTCAATGCTAACATGGTATTCTGGTGCGATAGTCTTCCTAAGGGGAGCACATTGCCAACAAGTATCAAGGAGGGCAAGAAAACCGTCTGCCCTCTCGACCTACCGCATGTTAAATACCACACATGCATCAATACTTGCACACTTTATCGTAATGAGTACGCGGAGAGAACCACATGTCCGGTGTGCGGCCATGGACGGTACAAGAGAGGGAACAAGAAAGTTCATCGAAAAGTGGTATGGTACTTTCCTATCACTCCCCTTCTACAGCGATATTTCGTAGATCCTAAGGAAGCAAAGCTCATGCAATGGCACACGAAAAGGGAGAAACCCGAAGATGATTCGGAGAAGGGAAATATCCGGACACACCCTTCAGACTCTACCAAGTGGAATGCATTGGACATCAAGTTCGAAGCGTTCAGGGGTGATGCAAGGAACGTCAGGATGGGTATGGGAACCGATGGACTCAATCCTTTTAGCAACCAGAATAGCACGCATAGCACCTGGCCCGTGTTTGTATGGTCGTACAACATCCCCCGTGGCTTTGCACAAAGCAAATGTACGTCCACATGAGTATTATTATTCAGGGGCTGAAATAGCTAGGTATCGATATGCATATTTATCTCGGGCTATTGAAAGTGGAGTTAGCCACATTGTGGGAGATGCCAGCTTGTACGTGGTACGCCTACACTAGAGAATATTTCCCTCTGAGAGACACATTGCTCACGACGGTGCAGGTGTAACATCCCAAAAATATTAATCAAGGATATAAATTCCCAATCACCCAAAATTAGGGTTAACAAAAACGTTTTTAACAAATTCATTATGAATGCATGTGTGTCTGTGATGAATGTATCACTAGTGGAAACGAGGCCTTTGGTTGAGGTCGGAAATGGGATTTAACACCGGTTCTTCTATGAACCGGTGTTAAAGGGGGCGCCCGTACCAGCGTGGTCCATAGAGCAAAAAGGAGCACCCCCTTTAACACCGGTTCGAGCCACAAACCGGTGTTAAAGGCCCCTCACCAGTGGCCCACGCAGCCCCCCTTTAACACGGGTTCGTGGCTTGAACTGGTGTTAAAGGGGTGCGCCTATATAATAGACCGCAGCCCACACCCCTCTCTCTCATTTTTTTACTCTCTCATTTTGGAGCTTAGAAAGAGGGTGAGAGGTGTGCTAGTTTGTGTTTTTTTCCTATGCACAAGAGGTGTTCGGTGAAATGCCCGACAACTCGAATTAAGTTTTCTCGTTGCTCTTTCCTTCTCGGTCGAGGTTGGCAACTTTATCCTTTCATGTGTCATTGATGTACTATATAAGTGGTCATCTCCCTATTAATTTTTGTTATAGTACTATATAATGCAGATGAACCAGCAATGGATGTATGGCGACCGACGCACTTCCGAGTACATTACGGGCCTCCAAAATTTAATCATTGTGGCTAATGCAAACCGTGGTCACCCTGGTTTTATATGATATCCGTGTGTTCACTGTCAGAACAAGAAAGACTACTCAAATACCAGAACCATTCACGCCCACCTGCTTCGATCATGTTTCATGCCCAGCTATAATTGTTGGACCAAGCACAAAGAAAAAGGGGTTGTGATGGAAGACAACTTAGAAGAAGAGGATGATGAAAACTATCATAATATGTATCCTGAATACTATGATACTGCAACGGGGGTAGATAATGAAGATCAACGAAGAAGAAGAGGATGATACAACCGTCAATGATTGTCCTGCTCTTAGTAACATTTCAGGGCAGACAAACAAGGGATTCAAAGCATGCACGCACTGTTTAGATGAGACTGAAAGTGTATATTTGGATAAATGTAAGAAGGTTGTGTACCTAGGGTATTGTCGATTGCTAACGAACCTGTATCCCGTAAGAAAGAAAGGCAAGCATTTCAAAGGACTGGCAGAACCCCGGAGGAAGCCTGTCCTCCGGACCGGTGAGGAGGTATTAGGTATGGTCAAGGACCTAGAAGTAATCTTTGGAAAAGGTCCTGGGAGTCTATCTGTTCCGAATGACGATGCCGAAAACGCGCCCATGTGGAAGAAGCAATCTATATTATGGGACCTACCCTATTGGAAAGTCCTAGAGGTCCGCTCTTCAATCGATGTGATGCACGTGACGAAGAATGTTTGCGTGAACCTGCTAGGCTTCCTAGGAGTGTATGGGAATACAAAAGATACACCGGAAGCACGACAGGACCAACAACGTATGAAAAACCCTGAAGAGCCTATGCATCCCGAGAACGAGAAGGGTAAACGATGCCACTTAACTCCTGCCAGCTACGCTCTTACCAAAGCATAGAAGGAAATATTTTTTGAATGCCTAAGCAGTATCAAGGTCCCGTCTGGCTTCTCGTCGAATATAAAGGGAATAATAAATATGGCAGAGAAAAAATTCCAAAACCTGAAGTCTCATGACTACCACGTGATTATGACGTAATTGCTTCCGATTGCATTGACGGGGCTTCTACCTGAAAATGTTCGAGTACCCAATATGAAGCTATGTGCATTCCTCAATGCAATATCTCAGAAGGTAATCAACCCAGAAAGCCTACCAGGGTTACAACGAGATGTGGCACAATGTCTTGTCAGCTTTGAGTTGGTGTTCCCACCATCCTTCTTCAATATTATGACGCATCTCTTGGTTCACCAAGTAGAAGAGATTGCCATTCTCGGTCCTGTATTTCTACACAATATGTTCCCCTTTGAGAGGTACATGGGAGTCTTAAAGAAATATGTTCATAACCGTGCTAGGCCAGAAGGAAAGCATCTCCAAGGGCTATGTAATAGAGGAGGTCATTGAGTTCTGTGTTGATTTTATTCCTGACCTTAAGGCGATTGGTGTTCCAGAATCATGACATGAGGGGAGACTGCATGGAAAAGGCACCCTAGGATGTAAAGCAATGATATGTAGGGACGGGAATTCTCTTAATCAAGCACACTACACGGTTTTACAAAGATCTATCTTGGTTGCCCCGTATATCAATGAACACAAGAATTTTATACGCCTCAAACACCCAGGGTAGTCTAATGAATAGATTATAAGTGAACACATGGCATGTTTTGGCGGCTGGCTGCAAAGACTTCTCACGAATAACACCACTGTTGGAGATTAGCTGTACTTGTTGGCCAGGACACCATCTTCAACTGTATGTACTTTCCAAGGGTACGAGATAAATGGGAATACATTTTACATGATATGCCAAGATAAAAAGAGCACCAACCAAAACAGTGGTGTCCGCTTCGATGCAGCAGAAGACAATGGGAAAAAGACCATGTACTATGGGTTCATAGAGGAGATATGGGAACTTGACTATGGACCTAATTTTAAGGTCCCCTTGTTTTGGTGCAAATGGGTCAAGCTAACAGGAGGAGGGGTTGAGGTAGACAAGAAGTTCAGAATGACAACAGTGGATCTCAACAATCTTATGAAGGTAGACAAGAACTTAGACGAACCATTCGTCTTAGCCAATGATGTGGCTCAGGTTTTCTATGTGAAGGACATGTCTACCAAACCGAAAAAAAGAAAAAATAAGAAAACAGATACATCACGCGATGAGCCAAAGCGTCACATAGTTCTTTCAGGGAAAAGAAACATCGTGGGAGTGGAGGACAAGATAGACATGTCAGAAGATTATAATAAGTTTGATGAAATTCACCCTTCAGAGTGAAGACTGACCCTACCATCCTTTTAAACGGTGCTGATACTCCATGGTTATGGCCGACGAGATCATAATATTGACTATATGTATTAATTGAGCCATTTTTTCCACACATATGTATCTCAAAATGGAAATCAATGTCATATTTCTTCCGTTAACAGTATATGTATTAAATGAGCCATTTTTCTTCCCTCCATTTCTTCCCACCATTTTTTTCCCGCCAGTTCTTCCCTCCATTTCTTCCCGCCAGATTTTCCTGTCAGTTCTTCCCGCCAGTTCTTCCCTCCATTTATATTCCTTCCATTTCTCACTCTATATATGTAGGCTTGGCCTCCATTGTCATTGCACATCTCTAGACTCATATCTGCAATGTCATCACTCTTTCCCATGGCTTCCACTATACCACTAACCCCTAGGGAGGCGGAGGCGCTTTGCGCCTCAAACTATCCCTGCCCACCGGGCTACTGCGTCCCCGTCGGCTGGATGCTGAGCGCGGCAAGCGTGCTGGTTCCTCCTGTCCCTCTAGGTGTGGCACGCCGGATGGCCATCACGAACCACTACTACTTCGAGATCACGCCGGAGTAGCGGAGGAATCCCAGATGGCATCTCGACTATTTCCCAACTTGGGAAGCCTTCTTCAGGGATCAGCGTGAGAGTGCGCTCGCCAGGCACGAGGAGGATGACCCACCTCTTCCGAACTTCAACGAGGACGGCCGTCGGCTGTGGTGGCGCGGTCGGACACTCCAGAGCGTCATGGCCTACGACACCGCCGCAGACTCTAACCCTCAAGTCCAGCCCACACGTACTCAGCCTTCAAGGTTCAACTATGGTGACCCTGACTTCAAAAGAGACGATGGCCACGGCGAGTATGACGACTACAGTAGCGAGTATTACAGGTGTAGGCAAGAGCATGACTGAATCACTCCAACATTCCAAAACAAATTTGGCCGATTGTGACTTAATCTGGATGTATATTAATTTTTAGTTCTTCTATGTATCTTAATTTTCAGTCGTGCTTTGTTAGTTGCATTATGTACTTTAATTCTAGTTCTATCATAATAAAATTTTCTTCCCTCCCTTTTCCTCCCACGCATTATGCCCGGCCTTTCCCATATGTTACTAGTTTGAATAGTTAGAATTTTATTTTTTTTAAAACAAAAAATGTTTTAGGATTAATTATTCAAATACAAACAATTTTCATGTTGAAAGTTTTGTCAGATTCCAAAGTGTACAAAAGATGCTAAATTTAAATATCCAAACAATTCAAAAATGTTAATACAAAATAAAATATGATGTTCTCTAATTAAATATGGTTATATTCCTTTTCAGATGCTTAATATTTCTTAAGTTTAAAGTTTTAGGGTTTGACTATTTTATTTTTGTCCTAATTGAATAATCAAAATTTATATGTGATTGTTTTAATCATTTTGAAAATTTTCATCTACAGTAACTATAAAATGTTTTTATATGAATGGATATATCTTATTTTTCTAAAAATTATGATATATTATTCATATTTTTCTGAGTTACAATGAAAAAGATATGAATTTTCTTAATTCTATCCTATTTCTTGAATTAAAAAAGCCCCCACCCCTTTAATGTACGAAATAAATGCCCCCTCCTTTAACACCGGTTCCAGCCACGAACCGGTGTTATAGGGGGGGGGGTGCACGCGCGAAACGAATCCCCCCCCTTAACACCGGTTCGTGGCTGGAACCGATGTTAAAGGGGGGGTTATAATGCGCGCACCTCCTCTTCCTCTTCCCCCAGCCAGATCGAGGACCACAGAGAGAGGAGCCGTCGCCGCCGCGCCCACCCACGCCGTCGCGCCCACCCACGCGGTTGTCGCCGCCTCGTCGTGCTCTTCTTTCGCGTCCAAGGAATCGACGCGGGGCATCCGCAATTGACCCCCTAGCACCGCTTATTCTCCGACCCAGACGACCACCACCGTCGCCATCGTCGCCATTTTCGACCCCGCCCGGCCTCGCAGACCCCTCTAGTAGACCCACGATGAGCCCACGGTGCTCACCCCCCTCCGCTCGCTCCCTCTCGCTTGGAGCCTTCATCGCATCGCTGCTCTGCAAGCGCCGCCGCTGGCCGTCGTCGTTGTTGTTGCTCCGGTGACCCCTAGGTAGCGGCTCCACCCGTTTTAGGTAGGCCGCATCAAGCTGAGTCGAACGCGCTTTCTCGCGCGTCCTAGGTCGCTCTCCAGCGCCGCCGCCGTCTGCAGCCCCTCCGGCGAGCCCGCGTGGCGCCTGTGTGGCTGTGACGTGGCCCCGGTCCCACGCGTCAGCCACTATGTCTAGCCCCTGTTTTGGTGAGAAAAGGGTTAGGGACAGGGTGTCCTGACGTCAGGCTTAGGTAATAAGTGGTTTAATAATTCCAGGAAATGTTTAAATCTTGTAAATTCAATAACTAATTATTTATAAGTCAGAAAAATACAAATAATATATCAAAATGTTTGGGAAAATGAGAACTACCTATTTAAGCTATAATGACGCATTTTTAATCAACTTAAATGAGAACATAATGAACCCTCTCATATGCATCTGGGATTTCTCCGAATTAGGGTTTGGACCCGTCGTCCCTCGTTTAAAATGATCAAGCATGCTTAGGGTTTTAATTTCATTTGTGTATTTATTTGTGTATTTCTGTATGAATAATATGTATATTTGTGTATGAATCCAAGTCCACTTGAATGTTTACTCTCTTACTCTAGATAATATTATTGTTTTAGAAACTATGGATCCACTCAGTATAAACCTTGAAGAGGAAGAAATAATGGAGAACATGAACCATGAGGACACCTCAAAATATCTGAACTTGGAGGGACATGATGACTACTCAAGTAGTCATGGAGAAGATGACGACTCTGGTGAACGCACTTTAGTGATTACAAAGTCCGTCGAGGTATATGCATGGATTAAGCCTCTGCTGACTTGCACCGATTGATTTGTATATATATGTACATGTATTAATTAACGCTTCTTTCTTCTTTTAGCCATCCGGATCAACCAGCCAGCAACAATCTTCTTCTACGAAAAAGAGCAAGCGAGGCGCGAGCCATCGTTTGAAAGATCGTGTAAAGTTCACGATCGAAGGAGTCCGTGTTGATGGCAGGCCGATGGAGCCCAAGAAGGCCGCAGACAAATTTATACGTCAGGCTGGAGTTTTTGCTAGGGACCAAATCCCAATCATAATTGAATATTGGAATAAGCCAAAGAAGGGCGACGGTACCTGTGTCGATGAAAGATCCAAAGAAACGCTTTCGAATTCGCTGTTGGTAAATTTCACCCTACCGCCAGAGGAGGATGAAAATAAACCGGTTATAAAGGAAAAGGTCAAATAGTGGATTCTATATAAGATGGCTGACGCGTTCCGCAACTGGAAGACAAAATTGAACAAAATTTTCAAAGCTCGCGAGACTCCAGATTTCGAAGACGCATATTATGCAAAGATAAGACCTCACTGGCCCGAATTTGTGGCGTACAAGGAAGGTGCTATAGCTACAAAGAGGTGAGAAACCAATACGCTAAATGCCCAGAAGAAGGAATATCACCAGAGGACGGGGTCAGGGGGCTACATATCTTAGAGGCCTAAGTGGGAGGAAGGTGAGAATGCCCTCCGAGATAGAGGGATCACACCCCAGACACATGGGTGGGACCTACATGCAAAGACTTGGTTCTAAGGAATCGGGGAAAGGTTGGACCCAGAAACAGGATTGTGTATCTTCCCAACCCTCCTTGCCAAACCCGTCACTGAACTCATCACGACATACGAGGAAACAGCCGCCAGGACCTTCCATCCCGACAGAGAGAATGACTAGCTAACACGCGCCATCGGTAAAAAAGAACACCCTGGACTTACACGAGGCACAGGGGGTATGACGTGGAAGGATGGGTTTGTCGAGTGGGGCGACTCTTACAAATGGCACGACAGAAAAGAAAAGAGCGTACAGACCGGATGATACAGATAGAACATGCACTTCTGGCACTGCAGGCGCATGTGAATGCACAAAAGGGCCAGCAAGCTACCAGCCCATCTCAGCGGCACGAAGAGCCTGCATTGGAAGCTGCCGTCGGCCCAGACTCTCTGTGGAAAAGCAGCATGGCTTCCACGGAGAATGTGCAGCCCACTCTTGAAATGGCGGGTCCTTGATACCCCGTGGATGAGATCACGGAGAGCGAACACGCTGAGCTACATGTGAGATTAATGGGCTTATCCATTAAGGTGGCGGTCGGCTATGCCTTATCTTCTGTAGCTGGTGGAACTTACCACTGTCGACCGATTCCAGATGGCTATGCTATTGTCAGGGTGGATGAGGTTCTGAAGGAATATGAGGAAGCACAGCTTGACCATGCTACAGGTGAAGGGAAAACTCAACTCAAAATTTGCAGTGAAAACAACCATTCTTTGGAAGAAGGAACACATCGTGCTTCCAAATTGGAGGCCACTGGCACCCCTGCCGTCTCCGCAGCATCAGCAGTCTGAGCCGCCTCAGCCATCTCCAAGTCATCAAAATACTCCCCTGTCGTCTTTCGGGCTTCAGCCATCTCCTGCGCGTCAGCCATCTCCGGCGCGCCAGCCATCTCCTACGCGTCAGCCATCTTCAGCGCGCCAGCCATCTCCTGCGCGTCAGCCATCTCCGGTGCTTTAGCCATCTCCTTAGCGTAAGCGGAAGTGCACTGCCACGAAGAGCATCACTAGCACTACCACGAAGAAATCCGCAGGAAACCGTACGCTAAAGAGTTCAAGAAACTACGTCCCGCAGCCGTCCGCCAAGACATTGTCGGTATAACCGTGGAATCGTAGCGATGAGGAGACCAATAGGATCTTGGAAGAAGAGGTCAAGAAAATCTTTGCACCTAGACGGGCCGAGCCAAAGGAGAAACTAGATCCGGCGGTGGTGGAGAAGTTTTACAATAATATTTTGAAACCTGAAACCCCACTTGTGCCGGACTACGAGCGCCAGATTATGAAGGGGGATGCAAGGCAGAGGGAGTCTCAAATTAGCAGTCGTGCGGCACCCTAGAAAACAGTTCCCATGCTCGGAGAGTAGGAAAACGAATCATGCGCCCCTCTCCAAGTGTTCGACACACGGATAGCTCCTCCTGTAAATGATTACGAGGTGGAGCTCCAAAGAAAGGCCAATGAGATGGGGATGACTTACATTGCATACATCAACATCATGGGAGACAACTTGGCCAAAGGCGATCTCAACCCCATACAGCCATGGAAGTATGGGAAGAATCTCGTCAAGAAAGAGGAGCTCAAGAATCTACCAACAATGGATCACGACGCATATAAGAGATGGGATTTTCTTGTGCGGAGACGACGAGATCGCCTTCAACATTCAAGACTTGCATTTTCTATTCAATTAGAAGGAACTCGACAAATCTGCCATCAGCCTTTATTGTGTGTAAGTACTATTTCTGTAATTTCTATCTCATCTCATTCAATTCATTAATTGCATGTATATATGCTCACCATATATGTATATACTATTATGCAGGAAAAAGGTTATGGATTGCATGAAAGGAGGCCCTTTTGACATTGGATTCGTTGACCCAAATAGAGTTCACGAAGAAGTGGTAAAACAAAAACCCGGGCAAACAGCAGATTTCTTGCTAAGGTCTTTACTGAGACAAAAAACCAAAAGGGAAATACTATTGCCTTACAACTTCTCATGAGTACTGTTACCCTCTCTTGTACACATTCTGTTTCGTCTTACTCGATGTTAAGTGTAACTGATGATGAGTTATGCTTGTGTAGGTTCCACTTTATTCTACTAGTCATTCATGTTGACTCAGGAAAAGTCCTTGTCACGGACTCGTTACGAAAATACCAAGATCTATGGGCAGACTTTAAAGAGATGCTCCAGAGGTAATTTCAATCATATTATCGCAATAGATCGGCAACTTTCATGACAACAAGTAATTAATTACTTCTTTATACATTTTCTTTGCCGGATAGGGTTTGGAAAAGGTTCACGGGCAGGGCCGTGGGTGAATGGTCAGAAGAAGTAAAATTTGTAGACCAAAAATGTAAGTAATACTAGCTAGCTAGGTCTACGTATATCTTTGATTCTGCTTCCAATTCCATTATATCATGCTTTATTGATTATTATTTTGATTGAACTATCTATTCTCGTAAAGTGCGCGCATCAGGTACCCGGCAATAACTTATGTGGATACTATGTTTGCGAGTTCATTCGGAACACGATATGTGCGACGGGCCAAGCCGCACTAGAACAACTTAGAGTAAGTAAACAAAGTACACAACATTATTTTATTACCGTCAATTGTGTTGAGTTTTATTCTTATATATATTGACCCCATTCTTCATATATATTTAGATCGAACGGATGCGGGACCAACTCCTACCATTTGACCGCATATGAGCCATTCAAGAGGAATTGGCGGGGTTCATACTTGATGAGGTCGTCACGCCTGCAGAGAAATCTTTAGATATCCACAAAAATGAACGTGTACGGAGATGTTATATTGTATATATGCTTGAACGTGTTTGTCTTGTACTTGATGCTTCAACGTGTACAGAGAATACCACAATGACGATGTTTGTGTATAATAATAGTTGCTTAACTATTCATGTACTCATATGTACCAATGATGTATGTGTATACCTCACCCGATCGATTCCCCCACCCCCCTCCCCATCCCCGCTGTGCCGCAGAAATACACCCAGAGCGGGGCGGTGGCAGAACTCTGCCGTGGCAGATATTTATACCGTTTTCCTGCCGCGGCAGAGATTTATGCCTTTTTCCTGCCGCAGCAGAGAGCATTTAACACCGGTTAAAGGGGGGCTGAGCACTAGGCAGCCCCACGTGCGCCACACTTTAACAGCGGTTCATATAAGAACCGCTGTTAAAGGGGGGGCTCTAACACCCCGAACCCCCAACAGCGGTTCTATAACCGCTGTTAAAGGATGGTCTGAACCGGTGTTAGAGGCCAGTGTGTGCACTAGTGTATGAATGCATGGTTGGACTTGTGTGATTGTTATGAATGGCAAGGAATGGTTTAAAGATGAAAACAAAATCATCTAAATCAACTCCAAGCAGAATCAAATCAATAGAAATTAAAACAAAACAAAACAAGCAAATGGTCATTTTTGCCAATCTTGCTCACTAGACCACTTTGAGTGTTTCTAGTCCAAGATTTCAAACAAAAACAAACCCATTTCTTTTCACCCCTTGCTAGACCAGGTGAAAGTGAACCCAAGCCCACCTTGCAAAGACATAGAAACATTTGGCAACCCTATTCAAATGACATTTGAAATTTGAATCTAGTTCATATGAGAAGATCACCATTTCTCAAAACCCAACCAAACCATTGCACCTTGACAAATCCAAGCAACTAGAGACTACCTAGTATGTGACCAGTACACCCACCAAGTTTCATCCAAAAATTCAAATTTGAATTTCTTGCGGCCATTTCATCAAACACCTTCTGAGCACAAATCAAATTAAACCACAAACACTATAGTAAGCAGTGTATGTGCCAACCTTGTCCCCTCTCTAGCTCTCAATAAACTCCCAGTAGATCATTTACCTTGTCTAAGCAGCTCTAGCTCACTGTGAACTCGACCATGCCATCAATGGTGACCGTGGCTGAGCACACTTGCCACCCCCAACATTGACAGCATGCTACAAGCATAACTAGCCTTGCCAACCATGTATGGGACACACGCCACCGTCCACCGCCACCCCTTGTCCAGTGCTCAAGCCCTGCCAGACACTGGACCACACGGAATGCTCGCGCCCAATGTCTCTGTGATAATGCCGAGAGCGCGCCAGTGCGCCGCGCTTGACACACTCGCACAGACTGCGCCCCGCCTTCCACGCCCGCGTGCGTGATCACCACCGCCCCAGGAACCTCCAAGTCAACCTCGTTCGCTGTCGCGCGGCCCGTAGCCATTGTGCACCATTAAAACAGCCGTCGGTGCCGCCCAAAGCGTCGGCGTGTTCCGACTGAACTGTACCGCCCCACGCCTCGCCATGAAGACGTTGAGCTTCGCTAGAAGGCAGCGCTTCGTCCCCTACCTTCGTCCATGCCGTTAGCTCACTGTGAAGACGACCCCGACGAGCTCCGCCTGCACCCTTCGGTTCCCGCGTCGCACTATAAATAGAGGACTCCCCCGTTCGAATTCGTTGCACCATTCCACTCCCCTCTATCTCAGAACCACCCCACCTCTTCCCCGGAGCAAGGCGGGCACCAGGTTGCCGGAATTTCGTCGGAGCTTGCCGCTGCTGGAGGAGAAGGGCGCCGTTGATTGGAGCCACCCCAGGAGGACCCACCAATATCAGGAGGATCGCCGTCATTGACTTCGTCATTCGCCCCCATTGACGACCCTCGTCTGAGCCCCGGTGAGCCGCCACTAATCACCACTGGCCGTGCTAGGGTTCGTGCTCATCGTGTTCTGTTCAGACGTGGACGACGACCCTCAGCCATAGATCTTACTTCTAATCCTACGGTTATAATCACCACGTACCCCTTGGCCACTCTCTGTCTCACTGACGAGTGGGGACAACCACTTAGACCTGCCCAAGCGCGCTGTGCGTAGTGGGCCGGCCCATTTAACTTCCCGCGTGACCCAGTTCGTTTGAATTTAGGTTTATTTATTTGAATTCAAACCTAGTTCTGGCTGTAGATGCAAAAATCATTTTAGAGAGATTCACTGAACCAAATTGCAGGAAACTAATTTTGCTAGAAAGGTATTGGAATTCTTAATCCAAGCCCGGTGGATTCGAACCATTTGGAATTATATATCACCTATAGTAAAAATAACAAGGCAGATACTTTTCTGCATTCAAACATTTTTCAAAATTCAACCATAAAATATTTTGAGATGATTCCAAATCTCAAAAATCACATTTGACAATATCTTTCTGAATATATAAAAATATCTAGGTTTACTTGCATTTATAGTGGACAAGTAATAAAAGAATGCCCCATAGGAATTTCTAGTCACCTTAATTAATTAAAATAAAAAGGTTAAACCTTATTAAATTGTGACACCACTTTAAATCACATTCCCAAGAACCGAACTATGTGGTGATGACATGTGTCAACATGATCCCATGTTTTAGTTGGATAATATTAAATCTTAAGTAGTTTTTCAATGAGTAGAAATTACTTTTCTAAATGAAAATAAATGAAACTAGTGCCTTAATCTTTGTGATGATTGTGATGATGCTAGATCATCTAGTGAAGACCCTGGTGTGATAAATATAAGTAGTTAGGTATTGTTTGGTGATTGTGTACCTCGTATTTATTTATAGACGCTAGTACTGACCAAGGATATGAAGAGGAAGGAGATTCCTCCGAGGAAGAAGCCGAGGAAAAATTTAACCGTTGCACTGCACAGGGCAAGCTTCACAAAACAAGTGACTTTGCAAGTTAACACTTGCATGATAACTATGCATACTGGATGCCTTTGGCATATGTGATTATACCCCTTTGATTATACCAAATCCCTGTGTTTACAATGCTAGTCCCTGGATCAATAGCTAGCATCCACAATTAAGATGTAATATCAAGAAACAAAGGTCATATTACAACTTTATAACCAGGAATAAAATAATTTATTACATCTTACATAGCTCCTTTAGCTATCTCTTTACAATGCAGCAGAATATAACAATAGCATGGGGTCCTTCATCTTCAAAGTGCCACAGGCAGACATGTTGGTTGTAGACTTGTAATCCTAATCAACACACTTCACTAATAACAAATAAACCTGCAACATAACAAGTTATAGCCACAAGGGTCAATACATTTGAATTGTATTGGCAAGTGATACTGTGGTAGTATAGTGGAGTCTATCATCTATATGCATTTGGCTAAGTGGAGCTTAGGCTTGCATTGCTCAAAATAGATTTTCCTTATCATTTGAAAACACTAAGTTTTTGCTTGACAAAAATCACCCAAGGCATCTCCCAATAGAAATTGGTGATCCTTCAACCCTTGATCAACCACAAGTTTTAATTTAGAAATTGGGATGAGGAGATTCTTGGTAGCTTCCATGTCTTGATGCTCAAATTGTCCTTTACCAGGGACATGGCTAAGTACTTAGATTTTACACACTGTAGAGGTGGTGCACTTTCCCCACAAGACTTGGTTTCACCAAGACAAGATCTTTCAGAAGCCTTCCCTTAGACCAGAATGGACGCGCTCCAACCTATCAATCCCCTACCACCAACTGTCCATTTGGCTAAGTTATTGCAACCTATGAGATCCAGGCATAGCCCATAATGCCAAGTGGCTGCACTTAAAGCTTCTCAACATTTGACATCTCAAATCTCTTTGTTCCTGGGTGGCCATCCACAAGTGAGATACACAAGGTAAACCATAGAAATGGGCCTTGTGAACCACTCAACACAAACCATTCCTTCTAGTACACCCAGGTGATTCATTCACTTAGTTGTTTTATTAAACAAAACACAAGACCACAGACTTAGAAATATTCCATAGTATGAATATATATTCCACCCTTGTTTTCTACTAGCTAAGCTAAGCATGATAGTAGTAGGAATCTTAACTTAGGAAATTCTACTAAGGTTTCATCTACTAGGATTCCCATGGCATAGTTTACACTTAGCAAAATTCCATGCAAGTCCTACTTAGAAATATCACTAATACATAGTGAAAATAATGGGACAAAAGTATGAAGCATCACTTGCCTTTTTGGTAGAGAATATAAGTTCACTCCTTGTCTTTGCAATGATCACACACTTCAAATCACTACAATTCAATCAAGCAAGGGCACAATTTCAATCTACCATTCAAGCAACATCACATAAAATAATGGAAACAAAACAATGCATGCAAGCATGCCAAACTTTGTTTTATTTACAAAAGTGGTTTATAATAGGTTATAAACATTGTAAAACACTTACTGGTCATTTTATAAAGTGGCAAAACTATTTGCAAAAGATTTCACCTATAAACCATTTTTGAACAAAATCAATATTTTATGTGGTTGAAAACGCCTTTAGCAAAAACAAATATTTTATGTGTTTCGCCAGATACATTTTTAAATCATAAAACTTGGTGTGCTTGGGGTCAGAGAGTTTATTCCAAAACATTTCCCAAAGATTTTCTCCAAAAAGCATTTTTAATAAATAAACATTACTTTTATTTGACTAGAAATGGTTTAAATCAAAAAAAAATTCTTTCGCTTCACCAAATATATTTTTGAAACCAAAAATTGATTGCTATGGTCAGTAGGTTCAAAACAAACCATTTTCCCAAGATTTTCTCCCCAAAATCATTTTAGAACAATTTTTATATTCTAAACATGCATACACATGTTTCTGCAAAAAACAATCAATTTAATAGAAGCAATTTACTAAACAAAGTGCATGGTCAGAAAGTACTTGTTTTGCTGAATCCATTGATATAAAATTTGTAAAATTTGGACGTGTGGTTTGAAAGTTATGAATTTTTCAAATTGGAACATCTAATAGACATTTCTGTTTTTATTTCAAACGGACAGGGCCACGTGTCGTATTTCTATTTGCTAGTACCGGTTCCCACTTATCAAGCACTATGAGGCGTTGGATCTAATGTGAATCGTGTGGCACAGATCTGTCCTTACCCCTTCAGTTAAGTTTCTATCGCATCCCTTCGATCACGATCCTACGGTCCTAATCACTTTGACCATTAAGCAGCGGCGCTAGCGGCGGTGTGTGGCGGCGCGGGCTTTGGCTACAGCGTTGCTGGCGATGCAGGAGGCGAGGGAGGAAGGGGAGTGTCTCACCAGGTTCGTGTGGTCGTGGTGATGCTCAAGGTGCCCGCGAGGAGGCAAGGGGTGCACGGTGGTGACGGCAATCGTTCGCCGGAGTTGCGCTGCGCCTCGGGCTCGTCCTGTTGAATACAATGGCAAATGTATGGTGCACGCCAGAGAGAAAAGGAAGTGTAGTTAGATGTGTGGGGTCACAACGAGCATGTGCGTGTGAAGGATAGGGGTTAGGGCGGTCAGATTATTACCAGAGGCTTCGCTGGAGAGGAAACAGACGGCGGCGTGTGGCGGTCTTGGTCGTTGTCGAGGCTGTGGGTCAAGCGCGAGCAAGATGAGGTCACTGGGAGGTGCGGTGATTGATGGGGAATAAGTTAGCGTGGTCGAGGAGGTAAGGGGCGGCGAGAGGTGGCCGGAATCATCGTCGGAGCTCACCGGAGACAGCGACAATGCAAAGTAAATTAGGGGCATCCTGGTGGCTCACTGGCAGCGGGGTTTGAGGGGAAAGGAAGAGGAGAGGGAGGGGATTTATCAGGCGTGATCGCGAGGATTAATCGTCGAGCCATTGCAGCGTATTTACTTTGAGAAGTTAACGGCAGGAAACGGCCGGGAGGAGGGCGTGGTCTACGCGCGGGTGGAGACGATGGTGAGGTGGCTGTGGGGCCTGGCGTCTGCGTGAGGGAGAGAGGGGGAGTGGGCCCCGGTGGTCTGTGACTGAGTGGGTAGCTTATCAGGTTCGAAACGTTTTCCTGCCGGAGAAGAGAGGGAGTGGGCTGGACTGGGCTTAGTTGGGCCTGCTGACTGGGTCGAGTCTGTTTCATTTTTTTAATCAGATTGTTTTTCTTTTTCCTTTTCTAATATTCTGTTTTGATTTTATTTAATCAATTCAATCATCCATTTGAATTCAAATCACCACCAAACTTTGGGTGAAGTTCAATTTTGTTTCACAACATTTTTCAAAGTCCAAAATAAAATAATTCTTTTATTCATTTAGGGTCTATTAATAATTAAATAAATAGACCATAGCCTTTAATTCAAAATATGTTTTAATTTATTTAAAAACTCTTTTTGAAATCTAAGTAATATCAAATTCATTTCAGTAGGTTTTATTTGAAAACTAAAACACTTGGAAATTTTAATTAAAATAAATTAACAAGTTTTAGTGTTTATTTAAAATGGAAAAACTTTTACTTTAATAAAAATGGATATTAATAAATCCTCATTATTTTATTGAAATAAACCTTTACTCTTTTTATCAAATAAGAACATTTTATTTAAAAAACTTGGCCAAGATTTAATTTGGCTCTATAAAATAATCCTTATTTATATTTCTACTTTTGCTTTATAAAAACCATATCTTTTTATTTAAAGATCCAAAAATAGCAATTCCAACTATTATAACTTTATTTATTATTTGTTTCTCTTTTTAAATATCTTTTAGGATTTTATTTGATCAAAATAGGTTTTGATGTTTCCATTTGGAATCAAAAAGTTTCTTCTCACCCTAAAAACCAACAATTGTTTATTTTGTTTATTTATTTTTCACATTACAAGAATTGGAAAATCTTGGGATGTGACAGGCTACCATCCTTAAAATAAATCTCGTGATATTTGGGGAGGCTAGGGGTTACAAGTTGGCTTCAAAACAACTAGGGTACTACCACCCACTACTAGAAATTGCCTATTCGTGGCGCACCTGAAAAGGCCTTTCGTGGCGCACTAGCAGTGCGCCACGGGGCTCGCGCTACGGCTATCTCGTAGTCGTGGCGCACTGAATCGTGCGCCACGGTTATATCGAGATAGGCGTGGCACACTACCAGGTGTGCCATGGGTAGGGGTACAGGTGCGCCACGGATGTTTTTTTCAAAAATCAAAAAAATTCAAAATACACCCTCGTTTTCAATTGCAAAAGCAATCGGGTCCGCATCGCCGCCGTCGTGTCGCCTCGCTGGAGCATGGTGGCCGTGGCCACGACCTACCACCGTAGGGAGGTGCGGGGGGCCCTGGCCGTGCTACTCCTCGCCGGCATCGAGGAAGAGACGGAGAAGGAGGTGTGGCTGGACAAGGGAGGAGGTCGCCGCAAGGAGAAGGAGGTCGTCGGCGGTCGTCGGAGCTCGTCGTCGCTCTTCGTGACTGCAAGGAGGAGGAGGCCGCAAGGAAGGAGGTCGTCGCCGTCGTGACTGCAAGGAGGAGGAGAAGGTCGCTGTCCCCATCGCCATCGTCACTTCAAGGAGAGGAGGATGCCGGAGCAAGGAGGAGGAGAAGGCCACCGTCGCCATCGTCAGTGCAAGGGAAGGAGGAGAAGGTAAGGAGGAGGAGGAGGAGAAGAGAGAAGGAAAAGGAGGAGGGAGGAGAATGAAAAGGAGAAGATGGAGGGAATAGGGGTAGGGGGCGGGGTGGGGATTCGAAATTTGAATCCCGCCCAAGATTATCTGTGGCGCACTAGGTGGTGGTGCGCTACGGGTAAGTCGCCCTCTTTTTTTTATGCAGGAAAAAACGGTCTTTTGACGTAACTTTTTACTCTTTTCGAATTTTTAAAATCTAAAAAATCGCTAATCGACCGGAGAGGAAACAGCCGGCGACGTGTGGCGGTCTTGGTCGTTGTCGAGGCTGTAGGTCAAGCGCGAGCAAGATGAGGTCACTGGGAGGTGCGGTGATTGATGGGGAACAAGTTAGCATGGTCGAGGAGGCAAGGGGCGGTGAGAGGTGGCCGGAATCGTCGTCGGAGCTCACCGGAGACAGCGGCAATGCAAAGTAAATTAGGGGCAGCCTGGTGGCTCACTGGCAGCGGGGTTTGTGGGGAAAGGAAGAGGAGAGGGATGGGATTTATCAGGCGTGATCGCGAGGATTAATCGTCGAGCCATTGCAACGTATTTACTTCGAGAAGTTAATGGTAGGACACGGCCGGGAGGAGGGCGTGGTCAACGCGCGGGTGGAGACAATGGTGAGGTGGCTGTGGGGCCTGGCGTCAGCGTGAGGGAGAGAGGGGGAGTGTGTCCCGGTGGTCTGTGACTGATTGGGTAGCTTCTCATGTTCGAAATGTTTTCCTGCGGGAGAAGAGAGGGAGTGGGCTGGACTGGGCTTAGTTGGGCCTGCTGACTGGGTCGAGTCTGTTTCATTTTTTTTAATCAGATTGTTTTTCTTTTTCCTTTTCTAATATTCTGTTTTGATTTTATTTAATCAATTCAATCATCCATTTGAATTCAAATCACCACCAAACTTTGGGTGAAGTTTAATTTTGTTTCACAACATATTTCAAAGTCAAAAATAAAATAATTCTTTTATTCATTTAGGGTCTATTAATAATTATATAAATAGACCATAGCCTTTAATTCAAAATAGGTTTTAATTTATTTTAAAAACTCTTTTGGAAATCTAAGTAATATCAAAATCATTTCAGTAGGTTTCATTTGAAAACTAAAACACTTGGAAATCTTAATTAAAATATATTAACAAGTTTTAGTGTTTATCTAAAATGGAAAAACTTTTACTTTAATAAAAATGGATATTAATAAATCCACATTATTTTATTTAAATAAACCTTTACTCTTTTTATCAAATAAGAACATTTTAATTCAAAAGCTTGGCCAAGATTTAATTTGGCTCTATAAAATAATCCTTATTTATATTTCTACTTTTGCTTTATAAAAACCATATCTTTTTATTTAAAGATCCAAAAATAGCAATTCCAACTATTATAACTTTATTTATTATTTGTTTATCTTTTTAAATCTCTTTTAGGATTTTATTTGATCAAAATAGGTTTTGATGTTTCCATTTGGAATCAAAAAGTTTCTTCTCACCCTAAAAACCAACAATTGTTTATTTTGTTTATTTATTTTTCACAATAAAATATTTGGAAAATCTTGGGATGTGACAGGCTACCACCCTTAAAATAAATCTCGTCCCGATATTTGCGGAGGCTAGGGGTTACAAGTTGTCTTCAAAACAACTAGGGTACTACCACCCACTACTAGAAAAACGCTTATTCGTGGCGCACCTGAAAAGGCCTTCTGAGGCGCACTAGCAGTGCGCCACGGGCCTCGCGCTACGGCTATCTCGTAGCCGTGGCGCACTACATGGTTCGCCATGGTTATATCAAGATAGGCGTGGCACACTACCAGGTGCGCCACGGGTAGGGGTACAGGTGCGCCATGGATGTTTTTTTCAAAAATAAAAAAATGCAAAAAACACCCTCGTTTTGAATTGCAAAAGCAATCGGGTCCGCATCGCCGCCGTCGTGTCGCCTCGCTGGAGCATGGTGGTCGTGGCCACGACCTACCACCCCAGGGAGGTGCGGGAGGCCGTGGCCATGCTACTCCTCGCCATCATCGAGGAAGAGAGGGAGAAGGAGGTGTGGCTGCAGAAGGGAGGAGGTCGCCGCAAGGAGAAGGAGGTCATCGACGGTCGTAGGAGCTCGTCGTCACTCTTCGTGCCTGCAAGGAGGAGGAGGCCGCCAGGAAGGAGGTCGTCGCCATCGTGACTGCAAGGAGGAGGAGAAGGTCACCGCCGCCATCGCCATCGTCACTGCAAGGAGAGGAGGATGCTGGAGCAAGGAGGAGGAGAAGGCCACCTTCGCCATCGTCAGTGCAAGAGAAAGAGGAGAAGGAAAGGAGGAGGAGGAGGAGGAGGAGGATAAGAGAGAAGGAAAAGGAGGAGGGAGGATAATGAAAAGGAGAAGAGGGAGGGAATAGGGGTAGGTGGGAGGGGTGGGGATTCGAAATTTGAATCCCGCCCAAGCTTATCCGTGGCGCACTAGGTGGTGGTGCGCTACGGGTAAGTCGCCCTCTATTTTTTTCTGCAGGAAAAAACGGTCTTTTGACCGTAACTTTTTAATCTTTTCGAATTTTGAAAATCTAAAAAATCGCTAAACGACCGGAGAGGAAACAGACGACGGCGTGTGGCGGTCTTGTTCGTTGTCGAGGCTGTGGGTCAAGCGCGAGCAAGATGAGGTCACTGGGAGGTGCGGTGATTGATGGGGAACAAGTTAGCGTGGTCGAGGAGGCAAGGGGCGGCGAGAGGTGGCCGGAATCGTCGTCG
This sequence comes from Avena atlantica, assembly GCA_910589765.1. NCBI lineage: Eukaryota > Viridiplantae > Streptophyta > Magnoliopsida > Poales > Poaceae > Avena > Avena atlantica. The sequence goes on from OU342736.1 coordinate 39,010,440, forward strand.
GAGCTCACCGGAGACAGCGGCAATGCAAAGTAAATTAGGGGCAGCATGGTGGCTCAGTGGCAGCGGGGTTTGAAGGGAAAGGAAGAGGTGAGGGAGGGGATTTATCAGGCGTCATCGCGAGGATTAACCATCGAGCCATTGCAGCGTCTTTACTTCGAGAAGTTAACGGCAGGAATCGGCCGGGAGGAGGGCGTGGTCTACGCGCGGGTGGAGACGATGGTGAGGTGGCTGTGGGGCCTGGCGTCAGCGTGAGGGAGAGAGGGGGAGTGGGTCCCGGTGGTCTGTGACTGAGTGGGTAGCTTCTCAGGTTTGAAACGTTTTCCTGCGGGAGAAGAGAGGGAGTGGGCCGGACTGGGCTTAGTTGGGCCTGCTGACTGGGTCGAGTCTGTTTCATTTTTTTTAATCAGATTGTTTTGCTTTTTCCTTTTCTAATATTCTGTTTTGATTTTATTTAATCAATTCAATCATCCTTTTGAATTCAAATCACCACCAAAGTTTGGGTGAAGTATAATTTTGTTTCACAACATATTTCAAAGTCCAAAATAAAATAATTATTTTATTCATTTAGGGTATATTAATAATTAAATAAATAGACCATAGCCTTTAATTCAAAATAGGTTTTAATTTATTTTAAAAACTCTTTTTGAAATCTAAGTAATATCAAAATCATTTCAGTAGGTTTCATTTGAAAGTAAAACACTTGGAAATCTTAGTTAAAATAAATTAACAAGTTTTCGTGTTTATTTAAAATGGAAAAAATTTTACTTTAATAAAAATGGATATTAATAAATCCTCATTATTTTATTTAAATAAACCTTTACTCTTTTTATCAAATAAGAACATTTTATTTCAGAAGCTTGGCCAAGATTTAATTTGGCTCTATAAAATAATCCTTATTTATATTTCTACTTTTGCTTTATAAAAACCATATCTTTTTATTTAAAGATCCAAAAATAGCAATTCCAACTATTATAACTTTATTTACTATTTGTTTATCTTTTTAAATCTCTTTTAGGATTTTATTTGATCAAAATAGGTTTTGATGTTTCCATTTGGAATCAAAAAGTTTCTTCTCACCCTAAAAACCAACAATTGTTTATTTTGTTTATTTATTTTTCACATTACAAGATTTGGAAAATCTTGGGATGTGACAGGCTACCACCCTTAAAATAAATCTCGTCCCGAGATTTGGGGAGGCTAGGGGTTACAAGTTGGCTTCAAAAAAACTAGGGTACTACCACCCACTACTAGAAAAACGCCTATTTGTGGCGCACCTGAAAAGGCCTTCCGTGGCGCACTAGCAGTGTGCCACGGGCCTCGCGCTACGGCTATCTCGTAGCCGTGGCGCACTGCATGGTGCGCCACGGTTATATCCACGGGTAGGGGTACAGGTGCGCCACGGTTGTTTTTTTCGAAAATCAAAAAAAAATGCAAAAAACACCCTCGTTTTGAATTGCAAAAGCAATCGGGTCCGCATCACCGCCGTCGTGTCGCCTCGCTGGAGCATGGTGGCCGTGGCCATGACCTACCACCACAGGGAGGTGCGGGAGGCCGTGGCCGTGCTACTCCTCGCTGGTATCGAGGAAGAGAGGGAGAAGGAGGTGTGGCTGGAGAAGGGAGGAGGTCGCCGCAAGGAGAAGGAGGTCGTCGGCGGTCGTCGGAGCTCTTCGTGACTGCAAGGAGGAGGAGGCCGCAAGGAAGGAGGTCGTCGCTGTCATGACTGCAACGAGGAGGAGATGGTCGCCGCCGCCATCGCCATCATCACTGCAAGGAGAGGAGGATGCCGAAGCAAGGACGAGGAGAAGGCCACCGTCGCCATCGTCAGTGCAAGGGAAGGAGGAGAAGGAAAGGAGGAGGTGGAGGAGGAGGAGGAGGAGGAGGAGGAGGAGGAGGAGAAGAGAGAAGGAAAAGGAGGAGGGAGGAGAATGAAAAGGAGAAGAGGGAGGTTATAGGGGTAGGTGGGCGGGGTGGGGATTCGAAATTTGAATCCCGCCCCATCTTATCCGTGGCGCACTAGGTGGTGGTGCGCTACGGGTAAGTCTCCCTCTATTTTTTTTTCTGCAAGAAAAAACGGTCTTTTGACCGTAACTTTTTACTCTTTTCGAATTTTGAAAATCTATAAAATCGCTAAACGACCAGAGAGGAAACAGACGGCGGCGTGTGGCGGTCTTGGTCGTTGTCGAGGCTGTGGGTCAAGCGCGAGCAAGATGAGGTCACTGGGAGGTGCGGTGATTGATGGGGAACAAGTTAGCGTGGTCGAGGAGGCAAGGGGCGGCGAGAGGTGGCCTGAATCGTCCTCGGAGCTCACCGGAGATAGTGGCAATGCAAAGTAAATTAGAGACATCCTGGTGGCTCACTGGCAGTGGGGTTTGAGGGGAAAGGAAGAGGAGAGGGAGGGGATTAATTAGGCGCGATCGCGAGGATTACTCGTCGAACCATTGCAGCATATTTACTTCGAGAAGTTAACAGCAGGAAACGGCCGGGAGGAGGGCGTGGTCTACGCGCGGGTGGAGACGATGGTGATGTGGCTGTGGGGCCTAGCGTCAGCGTGAGGGAGAGAGGGGGAGTGGGTCCCGGTGGTATGTGACTGAGTGGGTAGCTTCTCAGGTTCGAAACGTTTTCCTGCGGGAGAAGAGAGGGAGTGGGCTGGACTGGGCCTAGTTGGGCCTGCTGACTGGGTCGAGTCTGTTTCATTTTTTTTAATCAGATTGTTTTTCTTTTTCCTTTTCTAATATTTTGTTTTGATTTTATTTAATCAATTCAATCATCCATTTGAATTCAAATCACCACCAAACTTTGGGTGAAGTTTAATTTTGTGTCACAACATATTTCAAAGTCCAAAATAAAATATTTCTTTTATTCATTTAGGGTCTATTAATAATTAAATAAATAGACCATAGCCTTTAATTCAAAATAGGTTTTAATTTATTTTAAAAACTCTTTTTGAAATCTAAGTAATATCAAAATCATATCAGTAGGTTTCATTTGAAAACTAAAACACTTGGAAATCTTAATTAAAATAAATTAACAAGTTTTAGTGTTTATTTAAAATGGAAAAACTTTTAGTTTAATAAAAATGGATATTAATAAATCCTCATTATTATATTTAAATAAACCTTTACTCTTTTTATCAAATAAGAACATTTTATTTCAAAAGCTTGGCCAAGATTTAATTTGGCTCTATAAAATAATCCTTATTTATATTTCTACTTTTGCTTTATAAAAACCATATCTTTTTATTTAAAGATCCAAAAATAGCAATTCCAACTATTATAACTTTATTTACTATTTGTTTATCTTTTTAAATCTCTTTTAGGATTTTATTTGATCAAAATAGGTTTTGATGTTTCCATTTGGAATCAAAAAGTTTCTTCTCACCCTAAAAACCAACAATTGTTTATTTTGTTTATTTATTTTTCACATTACAAGATTTGGAAAATCTTGGGATGTGACAGGCTACCACCCTTAAAATAAATCTCGTCCCGAGATTTGGGGAGGCTAGGGGTTACAAGTTGGCTTCAAAACAACTAGGGTACTACCACCCACTACTAGAAAAACGCCTATTTGTGGCGCACCTGAAAAGGCCTTCCGTGGCGCACTAGCAGTGTGCCACGGGCCTCGCGCTACGGCTATCTCGTAGCCGTGGCGCACTGCATGGTGCGCCACGGTTATATCGAGATAGGCGTGGCGCACTACCAGGTGCGCCACGGGTAGGGGTACAGGTGCGCCAGAGATGTTTTTTTCGAAAATCAAAAAAAAAATGCAAAAAACACCCTCGTTTTGAATTGCAAAAGCAATCGGGTCCGCATCACCGCCGTCGTGTCGCCTCGCTGGAGCATGGTGGCCGTGGCCATGACCTACCACCACAGGGAGGTGCGGGAGGCCGTGGTCGTGCTACTCCTCGCTGGTATCAAGGAAGAGAGGGAGAAGGAGGTGTGGCTGGAGAAGGGAGGAGGTCGCCGCAAGGAGAAGGAGGTCGTCGGCGGTCGTCGGAGCTCGTCGGAGCTCTTCGTGACTGCAAGGAGGAGGAGTCCGCAAGGAAGGAGGTCGTCGCTGTCGTGACTGCAACGAGGAGGAGATGGTCGCCGCCGCCATCGCCATCGTCACTGCAAGGAGAGGAGGATGCCGAAGCAAGGACGAGGAGAACGCCACCGTCGCCATCGTCAGTGCAAGGGAAGGAGGAGAAGGAAAGGAGGAGGTGGAGGAGGAGGAGGAGGAGGAGGAGGAGAAGAGAGAAGGAAAAGGAGGAGGGAGGAGAATGAAAAGGAGAAGAGGGTGGTTATAGGGGTAGGTGGGCGGGGTGGGGATTCGAAATTTGAATCCCGCCCCATCTTATCCGTGGCGCACTAGGTGGTGGTGCGCTACGGGTAAGTCTCCCTCTATTTTTTTTTCTGCAAGAAAAAACGGTCTTTTGACCGTAACTTTTTACTCTTTTCGAATTTTGAAAATCTATAAAATCGCTAAACGACCGGAGAGGAAACAGACGGCGGCGTGTGGCGGTCTTGGTCGTTGTCGAGGCTGTGGGTCAAGCGCGAGCAAGATGAGGTCACTGGGAGGTGCGGTGATTGATGGGGAACAAGTTAGCGTGGTCGAGGAGGCAAGGGGCGGCGAGAGGTGGCCTGAATCGTCCTCGTAGCTCACCGGAGATAGTGGCAATTCAAAGTAAATTAGAGGCATCCTGGTGGCTCACTGGCAGTGGGGTTTGAGGGGAAAGGAAGAGGAGAGGGAGGGGATTAATTAGGCGCGATCGCGAGGATTACTCGTCGAACCATTGCAGCATATTTACTTCGAGAAGTTAACAGCAGGAAACGGCCGGGAGGAGGGCGTGGTCTACGCGCGGGAGAAGACGATGGTGATGTGGCTGTGGGGCCTAGCGTCAGCGTGAGGGAGAGAGGGGGAGTGGGTCCCGGTGGTATGTGACTGAGTGGGTAGCTTCTCAGGTTTGAAACGTTTTCCTGCGGGAGAAGAGAGGGAGTGGGCTGGACTGGGCCTAGTTGGGCCTGCTGACTGGGTCGAGTCTGTTTCATTTTTTTTAATCAGATTGTTTTTCTTTTTCCTTTTCTAATATTTTGTTTTGATTTTATTTAATCAATTCAATCATCCATTGGAATTCAAATCACCACCAAACTTTGGGTGAAGTTTAATTTTGTGTCACAACATATTTCAAAGTCCAAAATAAAATATTTCTTTTATTCATTTAGGGTCTATTAATAATTAAATAAATAGACCATAGCCTTTAATTCAAAATAGGTTTTAATTTATTTTAAAAACTCTTTTTGAAATCTAAGTAATATCAAAATCATATCAGTAGGTTTCATTTGAAAACTAAAACACTTGGAAATCTTAATTAAAATAAATTAACAAGTTTTAGTATTTATTTAAAATGGAAAAACTTTTAGTTTAATAAAAATGGATATTAATAAATCCTCATTATTATATTTAAATAAACCTTTACTCTTTTTATCAAATAAGAATATTTTATTTCAAAAGCTTGGCCAAGATTTAATTTGGCTCTATAAAATAATCCTTATTTATATTTATACTTTTGCTTTATAAAAACCATATCTTTTTATTTAAAGATCCAAAAATAGCAATTCCAACTATTATAACTTTATTTATTATTTGTTTATCTTTTTAAATCTCTATTAGGATTTTATTTGATCAAAATAGGTTTTGATGTTTCCATTTGGAATCAAAAAGTTTCTTCTCACCCTAAAAACCAACAATTGTTTATTTTGTTTATTTATTTTTCACATTACAAGATTTGGAAAATCTTGGGATGTGACAGGCTACCACCCTTAAAATAAATCTCGTCCTGAGATTTCGGGAGGCTAGGGGTTACAAGTTGGCTTCAAAACAACTAGGGTACTACCACCCACTACTAGAAAAACGCCTATTCGTGGCGCACCTGAAAAGGCCTTCCGTGGCGCACTAGCAGTACGCCACGGGCCTCGCGCTACGGCTATCTCCTAGTCGTGGCGCACTGCATGGTGCGCCACGGTTATATCGAGATAGGCATGGCGCACTACCAAGTGCGCCATGGGTAGGGGTACAGGTGTGCCACGGATGTTTTTTTCAAAAATCAAAAAATGCAAAAAACACCCTCGTTTTGAATTGCAAAAGCAATCGGGTCCGCATCGCCTCCGTCGTGTCGCCTCACTGGAGCATGGCGATCGTGGCCATGACCTACCACCGCAGGGAGGTGAGGGAGGCTGTGGCCGTGCTACTCCTCGCCGGCATCGAGGAAGAGAGGGATAAGGAGGTGTGGCTGGAGAAGGGAGGAGGTCGCCGCAAGGAGAAGGAGGTCATCGACGGTCGTAGGAGCTCGTCGTCACTCTTCGTGCCTGGAAGGAGGAGGAGGCCGCAAAGAAGGAGGTCGTCGCCATCGTGACTGCAAGGAGGAGGAGAAGGTCACCGCCGCCATCGCCATCGTCACTGCAAGGAGAGGAGGATGCCGGAGCAAGAAGGAGGAGAAGGCCACCGTCGCCATTGTTAGTGCAAGGGAAGGAGGAGAAGGAAAGGAGGAGGAGGAGGAGAAGAGAGAAGGAAAAGGAGGAGGGAGGAGAATGAAAAGGAGAAGAGGGAGGGAATAGGGGTAGGTGGGCGGGCTGGGGATTCGAAATTTGAATCCCGCCCAAGCTTATCCGTGGCACACTAGGTGGTGGTGCGCTACGGGTAAGTCGCCCTCTATTTTTTTTATGCAGGAAAAAACGGTCTTTTGACCGTAAATTTTTACTCTTTTTGAATTTTGAAAATCTAAAAAATCGCTAAACGACCGGAGAGGAAACAGACGGCGGCGTGTGGCGGTCTTGGTCGTTGTCGAGGCTGTGGGTCAAGCGAGAGCAAGATGAGGTCACTGGGAGGTGCGGTGATTGATGGGGAAAAAGTTATCGTGGTCGAGGAGGCAAGGGGCGGCGAGAGGTGGCCGTAATCATCATCGGAGCTCACCGGAGACAGCGGCAATGCAAAGTAAATTAGGGGCAGCCTGGTGGCTCACTGGCAGGGGGGTTTGAGGGGAATGGAAGAGGAGAGGGAGGGCATTTATCAGGCGTGATCGCGAGGATTAATCGTCGAGCCATTGCAGCGTATTTACTTCGAGAAGTTAACGGCAGGAAACGGTCGGGAGGAGGGCGTGGTCTACGCGCGGGTGGAGACGATGGTGAGGTGGCTGTGGGGCCTGGCGTCAGCGTGAGGGAGAGAGGGGGAGTGGGTCCCGGTGGTCTGTGACTGAGTGGGTAGCTTCTCAGGTTCGAAACGTTTTCCTGCGGGAGAAGAGAGTGAGTGGGCTGGACTGGGCTTAGTTGGGCCTGCTGACTGGGTCGAGTCTGTTTCATTTTTTGTTAATCGGATTGTTTTTCTTTTTCCTTTTCTAATTTTCTGTTTTGATTTTATTTAATCAATTCAATCATCCATTTGAATTCAAAACACCACCAAACTTTGGGTGAAGTTTAATTTTGTTTCACAACATATTTCAAAGTCCAAAATAAAATAATTCTTTTATTCATTTAGGGTATATTAATAATTAAATAAATAGACCATAGCCTTTAATTCAAAATAGGTTTTAATTTATTTTAAAAACTCTTTTTGAAATCTAAGTAATATCAAAATCATTTTAGTAGGTTTCATTTGAAAACTAAAACACTTGGAAATCTTAATTAAAATAAATTAACAAGTTTTAGTGTTTATTTAAAATGGAAAAACTTTTACTTTAATAAAAATTGATATTAATAAATCCTCATTATTTTATTTAAATAAACCTTTAGTCTTTTTATCAAATAAGAACATTTTATTTCAAAAGCTTGGCCAAGATTTAATTTGGCTATATAAAATAATCCTTATTTATATTTCTACTTTTGCTTTATAAAAACCATATATTTTTATTTAAAGATCCAAAAATAGCAATTCCAACTATTATAACTTTATTTATTATTTGTTTATCTTTTTAAATCTCTTTTAGGATTTTATTTGATCAAAATAGGTTTTGATGTTTCCATTTGGAATCAAAAAGTTTCTTCTCACCCTAAAAACCAACAATTGTTTATTTTGTTTATTTATTTTTCACATTACAATATTTGGAAAATCTTGGGATGTGACAGGCTACCACCCTTAAAATAAATCTCGTCCCGAGATTTGGGGCGGCTAGGGGTTACAAGTTGGCTTCAAAACAACTAGCGTACTACCACCCACTACTAGAAAAACGCCTATTCGTGGCGCACCTGAAAAGGCCTTCCGTGGCGCACTAGCAGTGTGCCACGGGCCTCGCGCTACGACTATCTCGTAGCCGTGGCGCACTGCATGGTGCGCCACGGTTATATCGAGATAGGCGTGGCGCACTACCAGGTGCGCCACGGGTAGGGGTACAGGTGTGCCACGGATGTTTTTTCAAAAATAAAAAAAATGCAAAAAATACCCTCGTTTTGAATTGCAAAGCAATCGGGTCCGCATCGCCGCCGTCGTGTCGCCTCGCTGGAGCATGGTGGCTGTGGCCACGACCTACCACTGCAGGGAGGTGCGGGAGGCCGAGGCGGTGCTACTCCTCGCAGGCATCGAGGAAGAGAGGGAGAAGGAGGTGCGGCTGGAGAAGGGAGGAGGTCGCCGCAAGGAGAAGGAGGTCGTCGGAGCTCGTCGTCGCTCTTCGTGACTGCAAGGAGGAGGATGCCGCAAGGAAGGAGGTCGTCGCCGTCATGACTGCAAGGAGGTGGAGAAGGTCGCCGCCGCCATCGCCATCGTCACTGCAAGGAGAGGAGGATGCCGGAGCAAGGACGAGGAGAAGCCCACTGTCGCCATCGTCAGTGCAAGGGAAGGAGGAGAAGGAAAGGAGGAGGAGGAGGAGGAGGAGGAGTAGAACAGAGAAGGAAAAGGAGGAGGGAGGAGAATGAAAAGGATAAGAGGGACGGAATAGGGGTAGGTGGGCGGGGTTGGGATTCGAAATTTGAATCCCGCCCAGGCTTATCTGTGGCGCACTAGGTGGTGGTGCGCTACGGGTAAGTCGCCCTCTATTTTTTTTCTGCAGGAAAAAACGGTCTTTTGACCGTAACTTTTTACTCATTTCGAATTTTGAAAATCTAAAAAATCGCTAAACGACTGGAGAGGAAACAGACGGTGGCGTGTGGCGGTCTTGGTCGTTGTCGAGGCTGTGGGTCAAGCGCGGGCAATATGAGGTCACTGGGAGGTGCGGTGATTGATGGGGAAAAAGTTATCATGGTCGAGGAGGCAAGGGGCGGCGAGAGGTGGCCAGAATCATCGTTGGAGCTCACCGGAGACAGCGGCAATGCAAAGTAAATTAGGGGCAGCCTGGTGGCTCACTGGCAGCGGGGTTTGAGGGGAACGGAAGAGGAGAGGGATGGGATTTATCAGGCGTGATCGTGAGGATTAATCGTCGAGCCATTGCAGCGTATTTACTTCGAGAAGTTAACGGCAGGAAACGGCCGGGAGGAGGGCGTGGTCTATGCGTGGATGGAGACGATGGTGAGGTGGCTGTGGGTCCTGGCGTCGGCTTGAGGGAGAGAGGGGGAGTGGGTCCCGGTGGTCTGTGACTAAGTGGGTAGCTTCTCAGGTTCGAAACGTTTTCCTGCGGGAGAAGAGAGTGAGTGGGCTGGACTGGGCTTAGTTGGGCCTGCTGATTGGGTCGAGTCTGTTTCATTTTTTGTTAATCAGATTGTTTTTCTTTTTCCTTTTCTAATATTTTGTTTTGATTTTATTTAATCAATTCAATCATCCATTTGAATTTAAAACACCACCAAACTTTGGGTGAAGTTTAATTTTCTTTCACAACATATTTCAAAGTCCAAAATAAAATAATTCTTTTATTCATTTATGGTCTATTAATAGTTAAATAAATAGACCATAGCCTTTAATTCAAAATAGGTTTTAATTTATTTTAAAAACTCTTTTTGAAATCTAAGTAATATCAAAATCATTTCAGTAGGTTTCATTTGAAAACTAAAACACTTGGAAATCTTAATTAAAATAAATTAACAAGTTTTAGAGTTTAGTTAAAATGGAAAAACTTTTACTTTAATAAAAATGGATATTAATAAATCCTCATTATTTTATTTAAATAAACCTTTAGTCTTTTTATCAAATAAGAACATTTTATTTCAAAAGCTTGGCCAAGATTTAATTTGGCTATATAAAATAGTCCTTATTTATATTTCTACTTTTGCTTTATAAAAACCATATATTTTTATTTAAAGATTCAAAAATAGCAATTCCAACTATTATAACTTTATTTATTATTTGTTTATCTTTTTAAATCTCTTTTAGGATTTTATTTGATCAAAATAGGTTTTGATGTTTCCATTTGGAATCAAAAAGTTTCTTCTCACCCTAAAAACCAACAATTGTTTATTTTGTTTATTTATTTTTCACATTACAATATTTGGAAAATCTTGGGATGTGACAGGCTACCACCCTTAAAATAAATCTCGTCCCGAGATTTGGGGAGGCTAGGGGTTACAAGTTAGCTTCAAAACAACTGGGGTACTACCACCACCCTTAAAAAAAATTTTCCAACTAGATTACTTCTTGGCTTGCTTGGACTCTTGTTGAAACTTCTCTGGGGACTTGTCTGCATAATGTCCTAGCTCTTTGCATTTGAAACACATCACTTGTATATTATCCTTCTTCTTCTTTGGTATCCATTCTTCTTGTTTATTTCCTTGGTTCTTCTTCTTTTCTGGGCAATCACTGGCATAGTGTCCCATTTCTTTGCAATTGTAACATTGCAACTGGCTTATGTCCTTCTTATTCTTTTTGGGTCTCTCCAAAGCTAGGAGCTCGTCGTCGCTCTTCGTGACTGCAAGGAGGAGGATGCCGCAAGGAAGGAGGTCGTCGCCGTCATGACTGCAAGGAGGTGGAGAAGGTCGCCGCCGCCATCGCCATCGTCACTGCAAGGAGAGGAGGATGCCGGAGCAAGGACGAGGAGAAGCCCACTGTCGCCATCGTCAGTGCAAGGGAAGGAGGAGAAGGAAAGGAGGAGGAGGAGGAGGAGGAGGAGTAGAACAGAGAAGGAAAAGGAGGAGGGAGGAGAATGAAAAGGATAAGAGGGACGGAATAGGGGTAGGTGGGCGGGGTTGGGATTCGAAATTTGAATCCCGCCCAGGCTTATCTGTGGCGCACTAGGTGGTGGTGCGCTACGGGTAAGTCGCCCTCTATTTTTTTTCTGCAGGAAAAAACGGTCTTTTGACCGTAACTTTTTACTCATTTCGAATTTTGAAAATCTAAAAAATCGCTAAACGACTGGAGAGGAAACAGACGGTGGCGTGTGGCGGTCTTGGTCGTTGTCGAGGCTGTGGGTCAAGCGCGGGCAATATGAGGTCACTGGGAGGTGCGGTGATTGATGGGGAAAAAGTTATCATGGTCGAGGAGGCAAGGGGCGGCGAGAGGTGGCCAGAATCATCGTTGGAGCTCACCGGAGACAGCGGCAATGCAAAGTAAATTAGGGGCAGCCTGGTGGCTCACTGGCAGCGGGGTTTGAGGGGAACGGAAGAGGAGAGGGATGGGATTTATCAGGCGTGATCGTGAGGATTAATCGTCGAGCCATTGCAGCGTATTTACTTCGAGAAGTTAACGGCAGGAAACGGCCGGGAGGAGGGCGTGGTCTATGCGCGGATGGAGACGATGGTGAGGTGGCTGTGGGTCCTGGCGTCGGCTTGAGGGAGAGAGGGGGAGTGGGTCCCGGTGGTCTGTGACTAAGTGGGTAGCTTCTCAGGTTCGAAACGTTTTCCTGCGGGAGAAGAGAGTGAGTGGGCTGGACTGGGCTTAGTTGGGCCTGCTGATTGGGTCGAGTCTGTTTCATTTTTTGTTAATCAGATTGTTTTTCTTTTTCCTTTTCTAATATTTTGTTTTGATTTTATTTAATCAATTCAATCATCCATTTGAATTTAAAACACCACCAAACTTTGGGTGAAGTTTAATTTTCTTTCACAACATATTTCAAAGTCCAAAATAAAATAATTCTTTTATTCATTTATGGTCTATTAATAGTTAAATAAATAGACCATAGCCTTTAATTCAAAATAGGTTTTAATTTATTTTAAAAACTCTTTTTGAAATCTAAGTAATATCAAAATCATTTCAGTAGGTTTCATTTGAAAACTAAAACACTTGGAAATCTTATTTAAAATAAATTAACAAGTTTTAGAGTTTAGTTAAAATGGAAAAACTTTTACTTTAATAAAAATGGATATTAATAAATCCTCATTATTTTATTTAAATAAACCTTTAGTCTTTTTATCAAATAAGAACATTTTATTTCAAAAGCTTGGCCAAGATTTAATTTGGCTATATAAAATAGTCCTTATTTATATTTCTACTTTTGCTTTATAAAAACCATATATTTTTATTTAAAGATTCAAAAATAGCAATTCCAACTATTATAACTTTATTTATTATTTGTTTATCTTTTTAAATCTCTTTTAGGATTTTATTTGATCAAAATAGGTTTTGATGTTTCCATTTGGAATCAAAAAGTTTCTTCTCACCCTAAAAACCAACAATTGTTTATTTTGTTTATTTATTTTTCACATTACAATATTTGGAAAATCTTGGGATGTGACAGGCTACCACCCTTAAAATAAATCTCGTCCCGAGATTTGGGGAGGCTAGGGGTTACAAGTTAGCTTCAAAACAACTGGGGTACTACCACCACCCTTAAAAAAAATTTTCCAACTAGATTACTTCTTGGCTTGCTTGGACTCTTGTTGAAACTTCTCTGGGGACTTGTCTGCATAATGTCCTAGCTCTTTGCATTTGAAACACATCACTTGTATATTATCCTTCTTCTTCTTTGGTATCCATTCTTCTTGTTTATTTCCTTGGTTCTTCTTCTTTTCTGGGCAATCACTGGCATAGTGTCCCATTTCTTTGCAATTGTAACATTGCAACTGGCTTATGTCCTTCTTATTCTTTTTGGGTCTCTCCAAAGCTAGGAGTTCTTCTAGTTCATGCTCTTCATATTTCACCACATAGGTGGGAAATCTTTCTCTCTTCTTGGGGAATTTACTAGAGATATGACCTTCTTCTCCACAAGAGTAGCAACACTTTGTGGTCACTTTGGATTTGTCCTTATGATGCATAGTTTTGACTTTGCCTTCATCCTTCTTGGTAGAAGTTGTTCCTTCATGAGGGTTTACAAACTGTTGTTGCACTCCACCTTGTTTCCTTTGTTGAACTATGGTATAGATGGGGCATTGGATAGGGACATGATTATTTCCTTCACATAGGAAGAAAGTAGCTTGAGATGTGGGGCTTTGATTAGTTGGATGCTTCTCTTCACAATTGGGGCATTGATCTTCATGCTCTTTGGAAGTGTGATCCTTGTCTCCACAAATATTGCAAGCTTGGGTTCCTTCTAGAATATCATCCTTGACATCCTTGTTGTCACAAACTCCTTGGGAAGAGTTGTTTCCCATGTTTATCATTTGATCTGTCACCTTATGTAACAATTGGGTTTGGGTTTCCAAAAACCTTTGCATGGTTGGATCTACCTCACTGGTGTTGGCTAAAAATTGAGCTATCACTTGGTTCAACTGGATTTGGGTTACTATGAGTTCTCTCATGTTGTCCTCTTGGTTGTTGATGTCATCATTCTTGATGTTGGAGTCTCTTGGAGTAGTCATCTATTTGGGTTGGATTGGGATTAGAATAGGCAAATAGATTTCTAAGTAAGAATTCTAATCACACACATCACAATTCACACAAGCAATGTGCAAGCAATTACAAACAATCATTCCACTCAAACAACAAGGTTCAAGCACATTTTTAGGAAACAAATTTTTTTTGTTACACCACATAAGTTGGTGTGTTTGATCTATACTTAATATGGTGGTCCATCTATATGGTTCACTTGAGATCTTTCCTTCCTTCTTGGTCGATTCTTCTTGCATGAGATCATGGTTTCTTTGGAAAAATTCTTGGTCACAAAACTTCAAAGGTGATGATAATTCCAAAGTTGTGTTTCCTTAGTCTTCAAGTTTTGAGCATCATTTCTTGTCTCACTTGTAGTCCTTAGTGATATCCAAGGTTGAAGTCCTTTTTGAGAATAAGGTTGAAATCACTTGAAGATGTTGAAGTCATTAGAGTTGATGAAGTCCTTTGCACATGGTGGAATCTTTGGCCATGGGGTAGGCTTTATCCATCAAGTTGAAATAGAAGAGATGTAGAGTCAAAACCAAAATGGTGGAGGAAAGAGTTTACAAGATTGTTTGTAAATAAGTTTTTGGGACAAATACAACTCCTATTTTTCTAAGGGGTTTGTCCAATCCTAGGTTTACAAATCCTACAGGCAACACAATGCTCTGATACCATCTGTAAGGTTCCCAACCTATCATAAGGTAGAGATCCCTGTGTTTACAATGCTAGTCCCTGGATCAATAGCTAGCATCCACAGTTAAGATGTAATATCAAGAAACAAAGGTCATATTACAACTTTATAACCAGGAATAAAATAATTTATTACATCTTACATAGCTCATTTGGCTATCTCTTTACAATGCAGCAGAATATAACAATAGCATGGGGTCCTTCATATTCAAAGTGCCACAGCAAGACATGTTGGTTGTAGACTTATAATCCTAATCAACACACTTCACTAATAACAAGCAAACCTGCAACATAACAAGTTACAGCCACAAGGGTCAATACATTTGAATTGTATTGGCAAGTGATACTATGGTAGTATAGTGGAGTCTATCATCTATATGCATTTGGCTAAGTGGAGCTTAGGCTTGCATTGCTCAAAATAGATTTTCCTTATCATTTGAAAACACTAAGTTTTTGCTTGACAAAAATCACCCAAGGCATCTCCCAATAGAAATTGGTGATCCTTCAACCCTTGATCAACCACAAGTTTTAACTTAGAAATTGGGATGAGGAGATTCTTGGTAGCTTCCATGTCTTGATGCTCAAATTGTCCTTTACCAGGGACATGGCTAAGTACTTAGATTTTACACACTGTAGAGGTGGTGCACTTTCCCCACAAGACTTGGTTTCACCAAGACAAGATCTTTCAGAAGCCTTCCCTTAGACCAGAATGGACGCGCTCCAACCTATCAATCCCCTACCACCAACTGTCCATTTGGCTAAGTTATTGCAACCTATGAGATCCAGGCATAGCCCATAATGCCAAGTGGCTGCACTTAAAGCTTCTCAACATTTGACATCTCAAATCTCTTTGTTCCTGGGTGGCCATCCACAAGTGAGATACACAAGGTAAACCATAGAAATGGGCCTTGTGAACCACTCAACACAAACCATTCCTTCTAGTACACCCAGGTGATTCATTCACTTAGTTGTTTTATTAAACAAAACACAAGACCACAGACTTAGAAATATTCCATAGTATGAATATATATTCCACCCTTGTTTTCTACTACCTAAGCTAAGCATGATAGTAGTAGGAATCTTAACTTAGGAAATTCTACTAAGGTTTCATCTACTAGGATTTCCCATGGCATAGTTTACACTTAGCAAAATTCCATGCAAGTCCTACTTAGAAATATCACTAATACATAGTGAAAATAATGGGACAAAAGTATGAAGCATCACTTGCCTTTTTGGTAGAGAATATAAGTTCACTCCTTGTCTTTGCAATGATCACACACTTCAAATCACTACAATTCAATCAAGCAAGGGCACAATTTCAATCTACCATTCAAGCAACATCACATAAAATAATGGAAACAAAACAATGCATGCAAGCATGCCAAACTTTGTTTTATTTACAAAAGTGGTTTATAATAGGTTATAAACATTATAAAACACTTACTGGTCATTTTATAAAGTGGCAAAACTATTTGCAAAATATTTCACCTATAAACCATTTTTGAACAAAATCAATATTTTATGTGGTTGAAAATGCCTTTAGCAAAAACAAATATTTTATGTGTTTCACCAGATACATTTTTAAATCATAAAACTTGGTGCTTGGGGTCAGAGAGTTTATTCCAAAACATTTCCCAAAGATTTTCTCCCAAAAGCATTTTTAATAAATAAACATTACTTTTATTTGACTAGAAATGGTTTAAATCAAAAGTTTATTATTTTGCTTCACCAAATATATTTTTGAAACCACAAATTGATTGCTATGGTCAGTAGGTTCAAAAAAAACCATTTGCCCAAGATTTTATCCCAAAATCATTTTAGAACAATTTTTATATTCTAAACATGCATACACATGTTTCTGCAAAAACAATCAATTTAACAGAAGCAATTTACTAAAAAAAGTGCATGGTCAGAAAGTACTTGTTTTGTTGAATCCATTGATATAAAATTTGCAAAATTTGGACGTGTGGTTTGAAAGTTATGAATTTTTCAAATTGGAACATCTAATAGACATTTCTGTTTTTATTTCAAACGGACAGGGCCACGTGTCGTGTTTCTATTTGCTGGTACCGGTTCGCACGGATCAAGCACTGTGAGGCGTTGGATCTAATGTGAATCGTGTGGCACATATCTGTCCTTACCCCTTCAGTTAAGTTTTTATCGCATCCCTTCGATCACGATCCTAAGGTCCTAATCACTTTGACCATTAAGCAGCGGCGTGTGGCGACGCGGGCTCTGGCTACGGTGTTGCTGGCGATGCAGGAGGCGAGGGAGGAAGGGGAGTGTCTCACCAGGTTCGCCTGGTCGTGGTGATGCTCAAGGTGCTCGCGAGGAGGCAAGGGGCGCACGGTGGTGACGGCAATCGTTCGGCGGAGTTACGCTGCGCCTCGGGCTCGTCCTGTTGAAGAGGATGACGAATGTATGGTGCACGCCAGAGAGAAAAGGAAGTGTAGTTAGATGCGCGGGGTCACGGCGAGCATGTGCGTGTGAAGGATAGGGGTTAGGGCGGTCAGATTCTTACCAGAGGCTTCGCCGGAGAGGAAACAGACGGCGGCGTGTGGCGGTCTTGGTCGTTGTCGAGGCTGTGGGTCAAGCGCGAGAATGATGAGGTCACTGGGAGGTGCGATGATTGATGGGGAAAAATTTAGCGTGGTTGAGGAGGCAAGGGGCGGCGAGAGGTGGCCGGAATCGTCGTCGGAGCTCACTAGAGATAGCGGCAATGCAAAGTAAATTAGGGGCAGCCTGGTGGCTCACTGGCAGCGGGGTTTGAGGGGAAAGGAAGAGGAGAGGGAGGGGATTTATCAGGCGTGATCGCGAGGATTAATCGTCGAGCCATTGCAGCGTATTTACTTTGAGAAGTTAACGGCAGGAAACGACCGGGAGGAGTGCGTGGTCTACGCGCGGGTGGAGACGATGGTGAGGTGGTTGTGGGGCCTGGCGTCAGCGTGAGGGAGAGAGGGGGAGTTGGTCCAGGTGGTCTGTGACTGAGTGGGTAGCTTCAAAGGTTCGAAACGTTTTCCTGCGGGAGAAGAGAGGGAGTGGGCTGGACTGGGCTTAGTTGGGCCTGCTGACTGGGTCGAGTCTATTTCATTTTTTTTAATTAGATTGTTTTTCTTTTTCCTTTTCTAATATTTTGTTTTGATTTTATTTAATCAATTCAATCATCCATTTGAATTCAAATCACCACTAAACTTTGGGTGATGTTTAATTTTGTTTCACAACATATTTCAAAGTCCAAAATAAAATAATTCTTTTATTCATTTAGGGTCTATTAATAATTAAATAAATAGACCATAGCCTTTAATTCAATATAGGTTTTAATTTATTTTAAAAACTCTTTTTGAAATCTAAGTAATATCAAAATCATTTCAGTAGGTTTCATTTGAAAACTAAAACACTTGGAAATCTTAATTAAAATAAATTAACAAGTTTTATTGTTTATTTAAAATGGAAAAACTTTTACTTTAATAAAAATGGATATTAATAAATCCTCATTATTTTATTTAAATAAATCTTTACTCTTTTTATCAAATAAGAACATTTTATTTCAAAAGCTTGGCCAAGATTTAATTTGGCTCTATAAAATAATCCTTATTTATATTTCTACTTTTGCTTTATAAAAACCATATATTTTTATTTAAAGATCCAAAAAGAGCAATTCCAACTATTATAACTTTATTTATTATTTGTTTATCTTTTTAAATATCTTTTAGGATTTTATTTGATCAAAATAGGTTTTGATGTTTCCATTTGGAATCAAAAAGTTTCTTCTCACCCTAAAAACCAACAATTGTTTATTTTCTTTATTTATTTTTCACTTTACAAGATTTGGAAAATCTTGGGATGTGACATTTACCACCCCTCATTAGTGATTACCCCCAATGTTAGTGGCTAGTGCTAAGCATAAAACTTGATCACTTTAGATGGGAATACTTGGTTAAAATGATTATGAAAACCTTGGAATGATGAGTCATTCTAATGAAATGTTTTAGCATGTGTTCTTGAACACCAGATGATTTTGATGATGAAAATGTTGAGGCATGATCCTTAGCCCTTTATAAAAATTGCTGGTTGTCTGGATGCGATACCATTCCAATTTTACCGTACAACCACAATACCTGAATTTGGTTAGGGCTTGACTGGAGGTTTATATACCTTAGTATGGGTTCCCTTGCGGCCGAGGTTTGAGCTAAGGCTACCTCGTGAAGTTTGACCACCTGTACAGTTCTCAGGATGACAGATGGTCATGGTTGGGAGGCCAAACTCATAGGAGAGGTGCCTATACTATGGCGTGTAACTAAAAGGTTAGGATTGATTATCCGCATACTGAGCATGGTGAATTCAGGATTGTTCCTGACAGATGTATCAAATATTGTGGGGAAAGTGTACCACCTCTGAAGAGTGTCAAACCATTCAAATAGCCGCGTCCGCGGTTATGGACAGTTGGAGTGGCCATACTGGTCCGTCATCAGATGTTTTCAAAATGACTTGTGAATTGAATCATGACTTTGACTTGACCACAACAGGGTTGTGAAAGTGAAACTTGATTTCCCACTTAGGTGTTATAAAACCTTGAACTAGTTTTCTTTGATTCTAAACTCAGTTAGAGATAAATCTGGCTTGTTGCAAAACCACCTAGAGCTTAGTATTCCTATTCAAACCACATTACCTGTTAGTGATAGTTTGCAAGTACTTAAAGAGTACTCATGGCTTTGTCCCTGGATATTCCCCTGGCCAGACTATGAAGAGAAATATCAGGAGGATGGACCACTGGAAGGTTACGGCAACTAGGATCATCTCCCATCATCAGCATTGCCTGTGACCATAAAGATGGAGCCTCGCCCATGCTATCGTTATTATATTATTCCGCTGTTTTATTGTACTAAGACTGGATCATGAGATCCTTTATTTGTTGTAAGACCTTATGTATGTTTTGTAATGGATGATGTACTTTGATATCTAATCTGTTATGTCTCGCAAAAATGGTAATCCTGGGATTGCGATGTATGGCATAAACAACATCTGTGATTAAAAATCCGGGTGTTGAGAAGTTGGTATCAGAGCCATCCTGACCATAGGAGACCCTAGTTATAATGGACGCTTGAATAAAAAACTTAGTTTTCAAACAAAATAAGTGAGTATTTATGAAAACCTATTCTTATTCCTATCACTTAGATTCTTTCATGAAAATTCATGTTCCTAAAAAATTCTTGCAAACTTACATCAAATTTGACACACTTGATCACTCTACTAACTTACTCATCCTACATTCTTATAGATGGACGTGAAGTATAGCAAGTTCTATCAGTTGGAAAATGGAGGAGATCTCTTCTTTGAGCGTGATTTGGACTAGCTCTCGGAACTTTTGGAGCGCCCGCATCCCGAGTTCTTCGGAGCTCAGCTCAACGATCAGGAAGGAGGAGATTTGCAATGGCTGATCTTTGCAAGCCTCAGAGGAAAGATTGTAGCCCCCACTCTAGAGGGAGTCCAGTTTACCTTAAGAGACAACAACTAGCTAGATGGACTTGCTAGGGCCATGAAGTAAGCTCTTGCCCGTCTATGTGTGCAAAGCATCAATCAGATCAAGGGTACCCACTTTGAGTTCTATCCAAGGTGTGATGTTATGGGACAGCCACTCGAGGTACCACGTCACCCAGAGCTGAAGCATCAGGTCGACCACCTCAGCTTCATGATGTATGACCGCCAGAAGGAGTTGGACAATGCCCGCTCCTACGCCAACCACAAACACGCCATCGCAGTCAAGAAGGACCAGACCATTGGCATGCTGGTGAAGGATCACCAGTCTCGTCGCTGTCAGCTTGACAAGAAGGAGCGCATCATTGCCCGCCTTCGTCACAAGATCACAAATTTGGAGGAGACCATCCACGAAAGGGACATGCAGCTTGAGGAGAGGGAGAATGCATGGGAAGACATCCGTGGAGACCCCTAATCTTACCTTAGTGACGATGATGACTTTCTGGAGGGTCAAGCCATGGACTTCTTCACCCATGAGGATGACTTCGCCTTCATTGACGATGATGATTAAGATGATGATGATGATGAGGCCACCGATTCCGAGGAGTATTAGCACTTGAGCACTGACATTAGTGAAGTTGTATCCGGTCCCACCGTATCGTAGTTTCACAGAATGGTTCTTAAAACCATCTGCTTCATTGTTGTGGTGTGTGTTTGTATTGTGTGCTATGAATGAATGGAAAGCAATTTTCTAGAAAAATCTTAGTCTAACTTCAAAAATAACAAAATAAAACCCCGGAACATTAGAAATTTCCCCCTTTTCTCATGATCTACCTCAATCTTAAGATGCCTCACGGAGGAAGCAGTTCATCCTCGGACCCAATGTTGCAAATCTTGCAATTATTGGTTTCGGACCGTGAAGCTGAAAGAGCTGAACGTCAATCCAGCTTAGCCACCCTTCAACACATATCTCATATGGCCAACAACAACCAAGGACATGGAAACTAGGACAACAATGGATCCAAGCTCAAGAACTTCTAGAACACCAATCCACCCGTCTTTAGTAAGTCTATAGAGCCCCTAGATGCAGATGATTGGCTGCAGACCATGGAGAACAACTTAGAAGTTGCAGGAGTAGAGGCCAACGAGAAAGTACAGTTTGCCACCCACTATCTGGCAGGAGATGCAAGAGCTTGGTGGAACAGCATTCACGCCATGACTGGAGGACAAATGATGACTTGGGATGAATTCAAACTCAAGTTCAGCAGAACCCATGTGCCACCGGGTTTGATCAAGAGGATGAGAGATGACTTTAGAGAATTGAAGCAAGGGACGATGATAGTATTTGAGTACCGTGAAAAATTTCTGTCATTAGCTAGATATGCACCAGATGAGATTGACATCGAAGCCAAGAAGAAGGAGATATTCCTGAATGGTCTGCATGATGAGATGCATACATTGTTAGTTAACATTCCATTTGCTGACATAGAAGCCTTAGTGGACTCTGCCATTCAGATGGAAGGCAAGATCAACCAAGCCAATGAGAATCACAAGCGTAGAATGATGAATCAACCAGGAACTCACCATACCCCAAAGTATCGCCCCAACCCGTCTGCGGTATTTTCCCTAAGAAACAATAGACCCCAGATGAACCGTCCAACCTATCCCAGCCGTGGAGGAGGAAACCCAAGGCCTAGAGGAAACCACAACAACAACCCCGACAACCCCAGCAATTGCAATCGTGCACCGCCCAAGTTTAACAACAACAATGTCGTCACCAAAACCAATACTGCCCCAAGAACTGGAAGCAATGCCTGCATGTTGCAGGAAATGACAAGTCTCAGGTGGCTTGTTATGAATGCGGAACCAAGGGTCACTATTCCAATGAGTGCCCCAAGAAGATTGCATCAGCCCCCAATGTGAATGCCCCAGCTCAGCAACAGTGCCGTGTTCAGCTTGGAAGGAGATTTTCCCCAGGTAATTCTCTCAACCGCAACGGCCATCTGTTTCTCAAGAATGCCGAAGAAGCCCAAGAAGCGCCAGATGTCATGATGGGTATGTTTTCTGTTAACTCAGTACCTGCAAGAGTGTTGTTTGATTCTGGAGCATCACACTCGTTTGTTACCAAAGAATTTGCATGCACTAGTAAGATTCAACCAACAAAATTGAAGCAGGTTATGATAGTTCAAATACCTGGTTCAACCACCAAAGCTAGACAAATTTGCAAGGCCGTACCTATCCGAATCCATGGAATAGATTTTTATGCTAATCTAATATTGGAACTAAAGGTTTGGATGTATTACTAGGAATGGATGGGATGTCGAAACATAAAGGATTAATCGACTGTGCCAAGAAAGCCATAACCATGACCAGTACAGCCGGAATATCAGTAGAGCATGTATCTGAAACCTTGCCCCGTCAATTCAAGTGCAACAAGAGTCTAGTCCAATCAACCATTGACCAAGTCAGAGTAGTTTGTGAATACCCCAACGTATTTCCAGATGTTTTGCCTGGTATGCCCCCAGATCGGGATATCGAGTTTATCATTGAACTAATCCCTGGAACCGGACCAATAGCCCACAGACCATATAGTATGAACCCGTCCGAATTAGTGGAGATGAAGAAACAACTGGATGTTATGCTATAGATAGGCCTGATTCAACCAAGTGCGTCGCCATGGAGATCACCTGTCTTGTTTGTGGATAAGAAAGATGGAGTTAACCGTTTATGTACGTATTACCGGAAGTTAAACGATGTCACCATAAAGAACAAGTACCCACTACCAAAGATAGAAGACCTTTCTGATCAGTTGACCGGTGCCAAAGTGTTTTCTAAGATTTATCTTAGAACTGGTTATCATCAACTCAAGATTCGCGCAGAGGATATTCCAAAGACTTCCTTTACCACCAGATATGGACTGTATGAGTACACTGTGATGTCTTTTGGATTAACCAATGCCCCCGCTTATTTCATGAACCTCATGAATAAGATTTTTATGGACTTCCTGGATAAGTTTGTCGTTGTTTTCATCGACGACATTCTGATCTATTCCAAATCAGAAGAAGAACATGAGCTACACCTGAGGACCATCCTTGGACCCTTAGGGAACATCAGTTGTATGCCAAGTTTAGAAAATGTGAATTCTGGTTACGGGAAGTAGGATTCCTCGGACATATTGTGTCAGCCGGAGGAATTTCCGTTGACCCCGCAAAGGTTAAGGATATTGAAGAATGGCAAGCCCCAACCACTCAAACCCAAGTTCATGCATTTCTCGGATTAGCGGGATATTACCGCAAGTTCGTAGAAGCATTCTCGAGCATCGCAAGACCCATGACCCAATTGTTGAAGAAGGACAAGAAGTTTGAATGGACGGACAAATGTGAAGCAAGTTTTCAAGAATTCAAGAGGAGATTGATCTCAGCCCCAATCTTCATCATGCCGGATATCACAAAGCCTTTTGATGTGTATTGTGAGGCATCCAAGATCGGTCTCGGATGTGTGTTGATGCAAGAGGGAAAATTTATATCTTATCTATCCCGACAACTGAAGAAACATGAGCAGAATTATCCTACCCATGACCTTGAACTAGCGGTCGTAGTTCTAGCCTTGAAGACATGGCGGCATTACCTTATGGGAAACCGTTCTGAGATTTATTCAGATCACAAGAGCCTGAAGTATGTTTTCACTCAGAAGGAGCTGAATATGAGGCAAAGGAGATGGATAGAGTTAATCAAGGACTATGATTTGGAAATCCACTATCACCTCGGTAAAGCCAATGTGGTACAGATGCCCTTAGTAGATTTTCATGTCTCTTAAACTCCATGATTCTGAAAGAGCAACCAAGTTTGCACAAGGAGATGGAGGATTTCAGAATGGAATTAGTGAGTGAAGGATTTTTGGCTAGCATAGAACTTCAACCCACTATGATCAGTCAGATCAAGGAGGCTCAGAAAGGAAAGTCTAGTATTGACGGAATCAAACGTCGTATTGGTACAGACAAAGTACCCGAATTCACCGAAGATGAAGAAGGAGTTTTGTGGTACAAAGGACGTATCTGTGTGCCAACAGATTCATAATTGAAGCAAGCTATTTTGAAAGAGGCCCATGATACTCTTTATTCTATCCACCCTGGAGGACTGAAGATGTATTAGGAATTGAAGGAGCAATTTTGGTGGCATAAGATGAAGAGAGAAATCAGAAGCTACAAAGCCAAGTGTGATATTTGTCAGAGAGTCAAGGCGGCACATCAGAGACCAGCAGGCCTATTGCAACCATTGCATATTCTGGAATGGGAATGGGATTTAGTTGGAATGGATTTTATCACCGGTTTGCCTACATCTAGTCGAGGAAATGATTCTATTTGGGTCATAGTAGATAGACTATCCAAAGTCGCCCATTTCTTACCTGTCAAGACCACTTATCAGAGTTCGAAGCTAACAGAGTTGTACATTGCTAGAATCGTCAGTTTGCATGGAGTCCCAAAAAACATTGTATCGGATCGAGGAACCCAGTTTACCTCGAGATTTCGGAAGAAAGTCCAAGAAGGATTAGGAACCAGACTAGATTTTAGCACAGCTTATCACCCTCAGACCGATGGACAAATGGAGCGAGTAAATCAAATACTCAAACATATTTTGAGAGCTTGTGTGTTAGAATATGGATATAAATGGGAATATTGTATGTCGTTCGCAGAATTTTCATAAAACAACAGTTATCAAGCCAGTTTGCAAATGGCCCCATTTGAATTCATGTATGGAAGGAAATGTCGTACCCCTTTGAATTGGTCAGAAGTAGGAGTGAGTCAGATTTTCGGACCCGACATCCTATGAGAAGCAGAAGAGAAAGTTCACAAGATCCATGAGCACCTCAAGACCGCCCAATCCAGACAGAAGAATTATGCCGACAAGAGGGACGTCGAGACCTAGCCTTCAATATCGGAGATTTCGTATATCTGAAAGTGTCACCTTTGAAGGGAATGCAACATTTCCAGCTCAAAGGAAAGTTAGCCCCCAGATATATCAGACCCTTCAAGATTTTGAATCATCGAGGAGAAGTATCATATCAACTGGAACTGCCAGAGGAGATGTCAGTCGTGCATAATGTGTTCCATATATCGTTACTTCGCAAATACCTAGAAGTCCCGGAGAAGACCGAAGTATTCAAGAACATTGATCACTGAACCTTATAGATCAACGATGACCTGACGTATCCTGATGTAACCATTCATATTTTGGAGGAATCCTTCAGAACTAACAGGACCCAGAGTATCAAGTTTCTCAAGATTCAGTGGAGTAAACACACTGAAGAAGAAGCTACCTGGGAGCAAGAAGACTACATTAAGATGGAGTTTCCCGATCTCTTTAAATCCTAGTTTTATTCTTCTCAAATCTCGGGATGAGATCTTGTTTAAGGAGGGAAGGTTTGTAACATCCCAAAAATATTAATCAAGGTTATAAATTCCTAATCACCCAAAATTAGGGTTAACAAAAACTTTGTTAACAAATTCATTATGAATGCATGTGTGTATGTGATGAATGTATGAATGCATGGTTGGACTTGTGTGATTGTTAAGAATGGCAAGGAATGGTTTAAAGATGAAAACAACATCATCTAAATCAGTTCCAAGCAGAATCAAATCAATAGAAATTCAAAAACAAACAAAACAAGCAAATGGTCATTTTTGCCAATCTTGCTCACTAGACCACTTTGAGTGTTTCTAGTCCAAGATTTCAAACAGAAACAAAACCATTTATTTTCACCCCTTGCTAGACCAAGTGAAAGTGAACCCAATCCCACCTTGCAAACCCACAGAAACATTTGGCAAACCTGTTCAAATGACATTTTAAATTTGAATCTAGTTCATCTGAGAAGATCACCATTTCTCAAAACCCAACCAAACCAGTGCACCTTGACAAATCCAAGAAAACAGAGACTACGTAGTATGTGACGAGTACACCCACAAAGTTTCATCCAACAATTCAAATTTGAATTTCTTGCGGCCATTTCATCAAACACCTTCTGAGAACAAACCAAATTAAACCACAAACACTATAGTGAGCAGTGTATGTGCCAACCTTGTCCGCTCTCTAGATCTCAATACACTCCCAATAGATCATCTACCTTGTCTAAGCAGCTCTAGCTCACTGTGAAATCGGCCATGCCATCAATGGTCACAATGGCCGAGCACACTTCCCACCTCCAACGTCGACATCATGCTACAAGCCTAACTAGCCTCGCCAACCATGTCTGGGACACACGCCACCGTCCACCGCCACCCCATGTCCAGCGCTTGAGCCCTACCAGCCACTGGACCACACGGAACGCTCGTGCCCAATGTCTTTGCGACCATGCTGAGAGCGGGCCAGACCGCTCCCCGCCTTCGCCACCCGCGTGTGTGATCACCATCGCCCCAGGAACCTCCAAGAGAACCCCTTTCGCCGCTGCGTGACCCGTAGCCGTTGTGCGCCATTAAAATAGCCGTCGGTGCCGCCTAGAGCGTCGACGTGTTCCAACCAAACCGCACCGCCCCACGCCTCGCCATGAAGATGTTGAGCTTCACCACGAGGCAGTGCACCAACCTCTACCTTCGGCCATGCCGTTAGCTCACTGTGAAGACGACCCTGACAAGCTCCGCCCGCACCCTTCGGTTACCTCGTCGCACTATAAATAGAGGCCTCCTCCACTCGAATTCGTCATACCATTCCATTCCACTCTCTCTCAGAACCACCCCACCTCTTCCCCGGAGCAAGGCGAGCACCAGGTTGTCGGAATTTCGTCGGAGCTTGCCGCTCCTGCAGTAGAAGGGTACCGTTGATTGGAGCCACCACAGGAGGAGGCACCAGTACCAGGAGGATCGCCATCGTCCACTTCGGCGTTCGCCCTCATCGCCGACCCTTGCCTGAGTCTCGGTGAGCCACCACTAACCCCCACTAACCGCGCTAGGGTTCGTGCTCGTCGCGTTCTGTTCAGACATGGACGACGACCCTCAGCCGTAGATCTTACATCTAATCCTACGGTTATAATTGCCCCGTACCCCTTCGCCACTCTATGTCTCACTGACGAGTGGGGACAACCACTTACACCCGCCCCGCGCGTGCTGTGCATAGTGGGTCGGCCCCGTTAACTTCCCGCATGACCCAGTTCGTTTGAATTTAGGTTTATCTATTACAATTCAAACCTAGTTCTGGTTGTAGATTCAAAAATCATTTTAAAGAGATTAACTAAACCAAATTGCATGAAACTAATTTTGTTAAAAAGGTATTGGAATTATTAATCCAAGACCGTTGGATTCAAACCATTTGGAATTATAGATCACCTATAGTAAAAATAACAAGGGAGAGACTTTTCTGCATTCAAACATTTTTCAAAATTCAACCATAAAATCTTTTCAGATGATTCCAACTCTCAAAAATCACATTTGAAAAGACCTTCCAGAATATATATAAAATATCTAGGTTTACTTGCAGTAATAATGGACAATTAATAAAATAATGCCCCATAGGAATTTCTAGTCACTTTAATTAATTAAAATAAAAAGGTTAAACCTTATTAAATTGTGACACCACTTTAAATCACATTCCCAAGTACGAAAATATATGGTGATGACATGTGTCAACATGATCCCAAGTTTAATTGGAGAATATTAAATCTTAAGTAGTTCATCAATGAGTAGAAATTAATTTTCTAAAAGAAAAAATTGAAACTAGTGCCTTAATCTTTGTGATAATTGTGATGATGCTAGATCATCTAGTGAAAACCCTGGTGTGATAAATAGAAGTAGTTAAGTATTGTTTGGTGATTGTGTACCTCGTATTTATTTATAGATGCTAGTACCGACCAAGGATATGAAGAGGAAGGAGATTACTACGAGGAAGAAGCCGAGGAGAACTTCAAGCACTACACTGCACAAGGAAAGCTTCACAAAACAAGTGACTTTGCAAGTTAACACTTGCATCACAACTATGCAAACTAGATGCCTTAGGCATATGTGATTATACCCCTTTGATTATACAAAATCCCAGTTTTACTTGCAAGCTTATTTATTTCATTTATTTATCAAAGCTCTTTTTTTACTTTTACTTAGTGACTTGTGAAGTGTTGGAAAGATTTTAAAGGTAGCATAAAGAGCATAAAACCTGGCCTAAGTTAGATAAATCTTGATGTCATCCTGAGGCATGAGATTGAACTTAGATAAGTCACCCTTGTTTACCACCCCTCATTAGTTATTACGCCCAATTTTAGTGGCTAGTTCTAAGCATAAAACTTGATCACTTTAGATGGGAATACTTGGTCAAAATGATTATGAAAACCTTGGAATGATGACTCATTCTAATGAAATGTTTTGACATGTGTTCTTGAACACCAGATGATTTTGATGATGAAAATGTTGAGGCATGAGACTTAGCCTTTTATAAAAACTGATGTTTGTCTGGATGCGATACCATTCCAATTTTACCGTACAACCACAATACCCGAATTTGGGTAAGGCTTGACTGGAAGTTTATATACCTTAGTATGGGTTCCCTTGCGGCCGAGGTTTGAGCTGAGGCTACCTCGTGAAGATTGACAACCTGTGCAGTTCCCAAGATGACAGATGGTCATTGTTGGGAGGCAAAACTCATAAGAGAGGTGCCTATACTAAGGCGTGTAATTGAAAGGTTAGGATTGATTATCCACATACTGAGTATGGTGATTTCAGGATTGTTCCTGATGGATGTATTGAATATTGCGGTGAAAGTGTACCACCTCTACAGAGTGTCAAACTATTTGAGTAGCCGTGTGTGCGGTTATGGACAGTTGGACTGGCCATACTGTTCCGTCGTCAGATGGTTTCAAAATGACTTATGAATTGAATCATAACTTTGACTTGACCACAACAGGGTTGTGAAATTTAAACTTGAGTTCCCACTTAGGTGTTATAAAACCTTAAACTAGTTTTCTTTGCTTCTAAACTCAGTTAGAGATAAATCTGGCTTTTTGCAAAACAACATAGAGCTTAGTATTCCTATTCAAAACACTTTACCTTTTAGTGATAGTTTGCGATTACCTAAAGAGTACTCATGGCTTTGTCCCTGGATATTCCCGTGGCCATACTATGAAGAGGACTATCAAGAGGATGGACCGCAGGAAGGTTACGACAACTACGATCATCTCCCATCATCAGCATTGCCTGTGACCATGAAGATGGAGCCTCGCCCATGCTATCATTATTATGTTATTCCGCTGCTTGATTGTACTAAGACTAGATCATGAGATCCTTTATTTGTTGTAAGACCTTATGTATGGTTTGTAATGGATAATGTATTGTGATATCCAATCTGTTATGTCTCGCAAAAATGGTAATCCTGGGATTGCGATGTATGGCATAACAGGCATATGGGATTAAAAATCCGGGTG
This sequence comes from Avena atlantica, assembly GCA_910589765.1. Classification (NCBI taxonomy): domain Eukaryota; kingdom Viridiplantae; phylum Streptophyta; class Magnoliopsida; order Poales; family Poaceae; genus Avena; species Avena atlantica. The sequence continues at coordinate 39,039,636 of OU342736.1, forward strand.
TTGAAAGCCGGACTATCCTAGTTATACATATGTATCAGCCCAGGTGAACCAAGGACACAATGCATGTGTCAAGTGCATGGATAAGACCCCGCATCTCCAGCTACCAAAGGATCCCGGGTCTTTGAAATACGTGTTCCAAGGGACTCGAAAGTGGCTTCGCATGGATCACCCGTGGAGAAAACACGATGACCTGTTCAATGGTAAAGACGAACTCTAAAGAGCCCCGCGTACGAGGAGCGAAAAACAAATCGAGGAGCTTCTCAATAATTGGGAAGAGTGCCCTATGCCAGAAAAGAAGCGACCAAAGCCTCTTCTAGATGTATGGAAAGCAAGGTCTGTTTTCTGGGACCTGCCGTACTGGAAGGTCCTCCTCATGTCCTATAGCCTCGATGTAATGCACATCACGAAGAACATTCCCGACAGTCTGCTTGGCACTCTGCTCAACATGCCGGGGAGGACCAAGGATGGGCCGAGAGCAAGAAACGACCTGATATTGCTTCGCATCAAGAATGATCTTAAGTACCCTGATAGTGATGATGATGACGATCATATGGAAGGGACTCAAGGTCACCGCAAAAGGGTTAAGAAGAATGAGGTGGTTGTGCTTCGCGCTGCCTACTTCACTCTGTGTCAGGACGAGATCGAGCAGTTTTTCAGGTGCCTCCTAGGAGTCAAAGTTCCTCATGGTTACTCGGGAAAGATAAGCAGATATCTAGACATAGCGAAGAAGAGGTTCAGCGGTATGTAGTCTCACGACTATCACGATCTCATGACACTGATACTTCTAGTTGCAATCCGAGGGATAATGGACGAGCACGTCCGTGAGATGTTGTTTGGCTTGTGCAACTTTTTAGACGTCATCCCTAGGAAGTCGATTGGCATGAAGCAGCTCGACAGGCTACAGGAAGAGATCATGGTGATACTATGCGAGATCGAGATTTACTTCCCTCCCGCATTCTTCGACATCATGGTGCATCTGCTTGTCCATGTCGTGGATGGCATCATCCAGCTCAGGCCGACATTCCTGTACAAAATGATGCCGTTTGAAAGGATGAACGGTGTCATCAAAGGGTTCATTCGCAAAAGCTCCCGTCCAGATAAAAGCGTAGCCAAGGGCTTTTTGATCTACGAGTGTATCTCCTTCTTCCAGAACTATCTAACCACCGAGAATGAGGATGCTGGAATATCCACCAAGAAGCACCGCGGCAGGCTCGCTGGGTACGGTCACCGCGAGGGCCACTGCTCACTACATGTCGGCATTTCTAATCGACGTGCCGACTTTGGCAGGGCACACCTTGTGCGGTGACCCCACATACACTACTAGGAAAATTCCCGTTTGTGGCGCACATGGAATGGCCATCCGTGGCGCACTAGCAGTGCGCCACTAGCCTCGCGCTGCGGCTATCTCCTAGCCGTGGCGCACTTCCTAGTGCGCCACGGTTGTGTCGAGATAGGCGTAGCGCACCTGCTAGTGCGCCACGGCTATGTGGGCAGGTGCACTACGCGTTGGATCTTCTGTGGTGCATGTCGCAGTGCGCCACTAAGCCGCTTAGGTGCACTTTAGATGTAGTGCGCCACAAAAGCTAGGTCATGTGCTCCACAGGTGTTTTTTTGTTTTTTTTTTAATTTTAGAGTCATATGATATACAATACAGATTATATACAATATTACAGGCAGATATACACACAAAGATACAAGATATACAATTATATATAAATACACAATTTGCAAAACAAGATTGAAACAAATACATATAGATAAGTCTCATACATGAATACATAGTATAAGTTACATTGTTTCGATCAAGTTACAAAGTAGTTGGTGACATGCGAATACATGTTTTGATCGAACAAGTTAGAGCTCGGAAGCTCGTCTACACATCTAAACTAGCTAGACACAAACGTGGGATAAACAACCAAAGAAGATAAGCATGATCACCGCTGCGACGAAGGTGTAGGTCTTCATCCGGTTACTCGTCCTAACTCCCGCTAGATAGCGCGTGTATCTAGCTTCCGCCTCCGCCATAGTGTTGTACCCTTTGTAGCTATTGCCGCTGAAATGGTGCACCTGTTTCCGGCAATCTTCCCAATCATCGTAGACTCCGGGAACCCGTCCCTTGTACACGACGTACCACGTCATCTATAAGTTGACAATAATAATTAACCGATGATTGGAAAAAAAACATGTATAATTAAAGTCGCATATGAAGATACACTTATAGAAAGTACTCCTAAATCAAAAAGACCAAACTCAAAAAGCATGCCTCATATATAACTAGTTTGTTCGACACAGGAATATGCTACGATGGAACTGTTCGCCAAGTAGGATGCACAACACCTGGACCTGTGCATAGCACAAGGCGAACAATCCCATCACAGCACATTCACATATAGTGTTCCACGACATTTCCATCATCGGCATTATTCTCGAAAAAGACCAAAGTAACTCAAAAAGCATGCCTCATATATATATATACATAGGTCGTTTGACACATGAATATGCTACGATGGAACTGTGAGCCAAGTAGGATGCACAAGCCCTGGACTTGTGCATATCACAAGGCTCACAATTCCGTCCTAGCACATTCACATATATATTATGCCACGACATTTCAATCATCGGCATTATTCTCGAAAAAGACCAAAGTAAATCAAAAAGAATGCCTCATATATAACTAGCTAGGTCGTTGGACACAGGAATATGCTACGACGGAACGATTAGCCAAGTAGGATGCACAATTATTGGACTTGTCCATATCACAAGGCTAACTATCCCGTCGTAGGACATTCACATATATATTGTGCCACGACATTTCAATCATCGGCATTATTCTCGAAAAAGACAAAATAACTCGAAAAGAATGCCTCATATATATACATAGGTCGTTGGACACAGGAATATGCTACGATGGAACCGTGAGCCAAGTAGGATGCACAAGACCTGGACTTGTGCATATCACAAGGCTCACAATCCCATCGTAGCACATTCACATATAAAGTGTGCCACGACATTTCAATCATCATCATTATTCTCTAAAAAGAGTAAGGAAAAAAAGAAGGACCAAAGTGAGCAAAGGACCAAAGAGTAAGCAAAAAAACCAAGCATTGATTTATATATAATAATAATAAGCAAAAGAGCTAAGTGATGATTCATAAACCTAATAAGATAAGTATAGTAGCATGTACACTTGTCCACACACACACTGGCTCGGCTTAGGGAACGGGAGGACGCCTTGTCTCGTCATGAACTTCCTATAGTCACCCTGCATATCTTGGCGATCTTCTATGTCACGGTTATTCGGGATATTTCCTCTGTAGAAGATCCCCCCCCCCCCGAAGTCATGACATCACGAAAGATGATTGCCCCAAACAGCTGCTGGATGCGATACATCTCTTGTCTAATATCTGAATCAGTGATCTTGGCCTTTGCTTCGGCCCACTGTTTGAGATGATCTGGCAGTGTAGAATTCTGCTGGTCAAGTAGGAACGCCCTCATGTGATGGAGTGCGTAGTAGGATTCCTTCTTACCGTTTTCCGGCTGCTTCACGCAGGGGAACTCCGTTACGTGGTTGAAGACGTGCCTGCCGAACTTGACCTTCGTACGCACGAAGGTGGTGCCTTCCGTCGAGGCAAAGCCAGTGAGATCATCATCCAGAACTTCCTTGATCTTGTCGTAGTTTTTCTTCTTTTCTAGACTCCCCGATTCGAAATACGTGGCGTGGGAATGCTTCGGCGATAAGGAGATGAGCGTGCAGTGTTCATCTCTGCGCAAAAAATTCAAATGGAATGTGTTGGAAAAAGAATGATGATAATCTAATAAAGCCAATCGACGGTGGCGAGTGAATAACGACTTACTCAGGAAAGTAAGGCACGAGAATGTATTCCTTTGTCTTGTTCGCCACGAGGATTCTTTTTAGGTACGAGGCCACGACACGTCGTTCGGCGGGGGAACCTAAGCAGCCATCACGCATGTAGTAGGGGTCCACTATAGCGATGACCGGTGTGTTCTCTCTAATGATCTGCATGGCAAGGCTGAGAGAAAACAGATGGACCATGGTATAGTGCAGCGGGTATAGGTGGAACATATTGAAGATGTCGTCGAACCGCCGGAAGAACAGATCTGCAGGGGCATTGTCGATGAAACCCAATCCTGGTGGCACCTTAACCACGAATACCGGGTGCGAGGGATCTTTCTCTGATAGAAGGCGTCTATCGTCAGCACGCCGTCATGCACACTCTGTAGTTCCGAACTGGCGAGCTTCCGCAAATTCTTAGGTAGCATGGGCTCACCCGCCACATGAATCATCCACATAATACCCTAGGGTCTTGGTGGCCCGTCCCGAAACCTGATCGGATTCGCAGTTGTTGATGCCACCGGCTGGCTCGAGCTGCTAGATTTTCTTTTCCTGCCCTTTTTTCCTTTTGGAGAGCGGGCAGGCACCGCAATCTAAGCACCGGCCGCCCTATGTAGTGTGTCAGGGCTTAGAATAAAGGGTCGGTTGGTTGTATCAGCTAGCTCTGTAAAGGCGCAAGCTGGAGGCGTCTCCTGAGAACCAAACAGATGCTTGGTGATAGTGGATTTCTCTGTGGGGCCACCAGCTAGGTCTTCGTTGCTAAAATGAGTGTTGAAGAAGTGATCATTCCAGTCTTCGTCGTCCTCGGCCGGATCCTGCGCCATGTGCATATCATCAACATGATCATCCGACCCACCGCGTAGAGGTGACGGCGAGGGCGGTAAGGGGGCCTTGCCACCGCTTGTCGCTGGCACGACAGGAGGTGCTGTTGTCTGTGGCGTGATGGCCCCCGTCGTCACCAAACAGATCATGCTCTTTGGCCATTGCAAGAATAATCCGAAGCAAGTTCTGAGGACAGCCGGCTCTTCTTCATCCGCTCCTGGGGGTTGAATGGGAGGTTCCAGGTCGTCGCAGCCCCTTAGTACCCGACTAATTTTAACCATGTGCACACTATCTGGCATCGGCCTTGAGTGGAACGTGCGCTGCATGGGTTGAACGATGGTACCCTTGGCAACATCCCTCAGCTCGTTGTTCACGTAGCATAAGAGAGTACAAGAAATATCCGTCTGCGGAAAACATCTACGGCATCGTCAGAGATGCCATAAGAGTAATAGATGGCGTGAAAGGCGGTAAAGCAATTTGTTTATCGTGATGGCGTCGAGATCGGCTAATGTCCACGCACCGCATACGGCGACGGGCGTGCAAGATACGGAAGGGCTTCTTGATGGCACGGTGCTAGCCGCCGGTGTATTCTCCCTACCGACGGGTTCTTGGAGCTCCGGTGCCGCCGCGACGATGGCAGGGGGGCACCAACATGTACTTCGGCTCCACGGTGATGGAAGGGGGAGTCACCAACACTTGCGGCGCCGCGGTGCTAGCGGGCGGAGTCACGAACACGTAGTTCTCCTGATTCGTCGGTGCCGCGTTGTTCGAGTGGCTGCTGACCATGCTTGGAATCGGGCACGGCCCTACTCGACCACCCGCACTCCAGTTCGCTATTGACTCCACCAAGGTATGCAGGAAGGACGTGAGGGTGATTGCCAGGTTGTCTTGGACGATCTGCGGGATCCACGCCACTTGTTCCTTAAGTTCTTGAACCTCGCGGTTTTCCTCCTCGCTCCTTCCCGATGGTGCCACATGCGTCCTCGGCGGTGGACCAAAATGATCCACCCAATTCTTACCCCCGAGGCCGGCCAGACGGCCAGCCGACGACGGCTTCTTCATAACCGGCTCTATTTTCTTGGCCCGGTTCATCGCCCTGTTAAAAGGGTTATCCAACCGGGTGGTCGTCGTCGACCCCTAGGATGAGGAACCATGGGATCCATGACTAGCAACAATTTCCTCCTCATGCAGAAGAACTAACAGTGAATCGTTTAGATCATAGATTAGATTGCAATCGAGTTGATCCGCGGTAATTAGATTACTTACCACAATTTCCTTGAATTCCTTCACCACAGGATCCGCGGTGAGTTTTTTTGTTTTTGGGTTCACATGGTAACGGGCCCTGATGAAGTTTTGAACCTGCCCGGGTTCAAATTTCGCAAAGGGGTTTTCTACTCCCTTGGATCTATACTCTTCGTCCTCCTTATTCCATTTGGCCTCCGTGGTTCTGTATCCACCAGATCCGAGATGGTGATGACCTATATTCATCGCCTGCAGCACCTTTCCCTGATTACTATTGGCCAGGGCTCTTTCGGATTCACACCTCTCCTTGAACTCCCGGAATTGATCTTCGGTGATCTGCGGGTCAATCTTCTGGATCTCCTTGAGACTTTTGCCTTCTTTATAGATCTTCTTCTTTATCCGAGTTCTCCAGCTGGCCAGGGCGGTGCTCATCTTTGTGAGGGCGGATTTGTTTACTTCGTTCCCATGATAATTTGTGTTCTGATACTTAGCGGGGAACTTGTATCTTGCGTGCAGCTTCTCGAAGAGGAGTGTGCGCAAGTGGACATTATCTTTATGCCGGAGATTCTCTGTGTTGATCGAGATGGTTGTCTGGGTGATCGCCGCCACTTGCCCACCGTACCCTCTGACAACAAGGTCGGGCTCCAAATGAACCCCTAATTTCCTCCCTGACCGTGCCGATCGTGTTCAGGCGCCGTTCCTTCGGCTTCTTCTTCTTCTTCTTAGGAGGATTGCTACCAATCCCTCTGCCCTCGCCGCCATCAGTGGTTTCATCCTCCGCCGTTCCTTCGGCTTCTTCCTCCGCGTCTTCCATCTCATCATCCTCGCTCTCCGATGGATGGTATTCTTCATCGTCTTCTAGCCGCTGGGCCGCCTCCCAGAATGTCAATTGTTTATTCGGAGGTCTGAGTTCTCCTTCAGCGCTGATGCGCTTAGAACATCCAGCATCGTCGTTGTCACACATCTTTGCACTAATAAAAAACAAATAATTGGTTAAATGCACGGAAAAATCCGGTATGACCTTTGCTAATTTTCTTAAACTATTTGTGCCCGATTTCTGCCGAAACGGAAGTTAATCAACATTCCGGAAAAAATCGGGACTCATTTCATACAAGAACCTGCATACACGACATAATAAAGTGCTTCATACAAGCACAAGCAAAGCCAGCACAGCCAGTACATTACCAGCACATTACCAGCACAACAAGCACATCAAGATCATTACTAGGTATATAAATATAAATGGCCAGATCCAACAACACATATAGTAGTAGCAGCACAGTAGTTTTTTGCAGCCAGCAGCACATATAGTAGTAGCAACCAGATGAACAACAATGCCTAGATGATCAAAAACAGTAGCACATATAGTTTTCCATCAAGTCTAGCACCAGGTTATGCCTAGCATCACAAATAGTACCTTGACATTCATATTGATGCAATGATGCTGAAACTGTTACAGCATGATCTGGGCCCAACTCCCCTACTAACTCGCTGCATGATCTGGGCTGTGCCATCCCATAGTCATCCTATGCAACGACTAAGTCTAAAACTGAAACAAACCTTGCTACTGTTAGATGTAACGTGCACAAACACACACTCCACACTCTGTACTTTATTGCTGGGATGATGATCATCAAGTCAAACAAACAAAGTGGCACCAGCAAATAGTAATTAGAGGCACATAAAAATCTGGAACTATCTATTCCAAACAGAAGAGGCACAGAAAAATAGCATCTCTATATTGGTGGGATGATCATCATCAACTCAAATGAACAAGTGAAACCAGAAAATAGCAAGAAGAGGCACATAAATGTGACATCCATCCACTGATCCATTTCAACAGAGGCACAAAAATGCATCACCATCACTAGTACTTAGGGTGTTAGAACCCAGCATTCAACAGTAGCAACATACAGTACATAGAAGTACTTAGCAAGGATGTTTAGGGTGCTTTCTTTTTCCCCCAAAATGTTTTCCATCTTTCTGGACTTCCTGGCTTTCTTAATATAAAAGGAAGATTGCACATTTGTTGTGTATAGTAATTAGTAATCAGCTTGCATCATTTTAGTAGGCAGATTACTGCTACTACCTAAACCTAAACCTAAATCTACTGCTAAATCAACCTAAATCAAGCTACTGCTACTACCTAAATCAAGCTAAATCTACTGCTAAACCTACCTAAATCAATCCATCTTGCATCATTTCAGCACTAAATCTACTGCTAAATCAACCTAAATCAAGCTACTGCTAAATCATTTCAGATTAACAGCTTGCATCATTTCAGCACTAAACTACTGCTAAATCAACCTAAATCAAGATACTGCTACTACCTAAACCTAAACCTAACCCTAAATCTAATCCTAAATCAACCTAAACCTCACTGTCAACCTAAACCTAAATCTAATTCTAAATCAATGCCTAAGCCTAAGCCTAAACCTAAACCTAAATCAACCGATAAGTGGAGAAGGGAGAGATGGAGAGAGGGGAGAAGACTCACCTCTCTGAGATGAGGACGAGGACGAGCCCGTGGGTGAGGTGGCTGGCGAGGCAGGGGTGTAGGCGGTCGAGGCCGCTGGCGAGGCGAGCGTGCGGGCGACGCTCTTCCTCCACCTCCTCCTGGCTGGCGACGCTCCACCTCCTCCTGGCTGGCGCGCGGGCGACGCTCCTCCTGGCTAGCGCGCGGGCGACGCCCCTCCTCCACCTCCTCCTGGCGGGCGCGCGTTGATGCAGATGGGATGCGGCGGCGGCGCGTCGATGGGGATGAGAGAGGGGGCTCGTGCTGATATGGAGAGATGGGGATGAGAGAGGGGGCTCAATCGAGGGCACGTGTGGATAAAGCCAGTTAGGCGTAGCGCACTTGGGCATAGTGTGCTACGGATATCTGTAGCGCACTCCGGGCTAGTGCGCTACGCCTATCGGCTTCTAACGACTGTATAAGAATACTGCAGCCCCACTCTCTAACAACTACACAAGCCTATCCCACTGGTTCTGCCCACCGTTAAACTTGTGAGCACCCAGGTTCGAATCCTGGTGCCCACCTTTTTTAACTTTATTTTAAAAATACTTTTATATGTTCCAAAAAAGCCCAAAAGTGGTGATATATGCCATACAAGTTTTGTTTTATTTTTAAAAATAATTTTAAATATTCCAAAAATTCCCAAAAGTGATATTATATGTCATAAAAGTGGTGCAGATATGATTCAAAGTATAACTAAATTTCATAATAATTTGTCCATAAATATTACAATCTTTTTCAACCACGCGTTTTACAATATTTTTTGAGCTAGCGTTTTACAATCTTTTTTCCCTTCTTTGTCGCGGTTGAATAATTTAGCCCCGGGACTTTAATGTTTCTTCTTTCGAACGGGCTACCTTTTTTGGGTAGGGTTGTCCTTTTTCTTCTTATGATGTATGTTGATGCAACGTAGTCGTCGTCATCTTCAATCTTTGGATCGCCATACTGGTCGAAGTCTTGCTCGTTGGCGACTCCATCCATTCCAATGATGTTTCTTTTTCATCTCCTCACGACAACACTGCTAGGCTTTGTCGGGTCGGTAATGAAAAAAATTGGTCCACTTTGGTAGCCAGTACCCACAGTTCATTTTTCACGGCCACGTTCGAACCGGCGGCCTTGGATTTGGCTGCTTCGGGTATAACCATGGTTGTGAAATACCGGTCTTCTCTTGCGATGCTCTTTGCCCATCTGACACGGAACATCAACACCTTTTCTCCACAATAGTCGAGCTCCCAGATCTCCTCGATTCTTCCGTAGAATCTTTCCTTCACGTTGTCATCGGTGTAGAATTCCAACGTTACGCCTGAGTTCTGATAATCACACTTGTTGTCCTTTTCCTCCATGTAGAATGTGTAGCCGTTGATATCATACGCCTGATAGGTCACCAGGTTTTGCATCGGTCCCTGCGACAAGGTGAATACGATCTTTCTGTGTCAGAAGAATGCGATCGCGGGGGATTATCAAGGAGCGTCTGCCTAAACCAACGCGTCAAATCTGAGTTGTGCTCTTTGCTTATTTCTCCCTGCGTCCTCTGTATACCCCGGTCACTGTACTTCTTCTCGATTAACCTTTTGTGCTTCTGTACCCAAGGATCGACCAATTCTAAATGTTGTAGCGCGACGAGGTTTGCTCGATCAAAGTCTGCGCGTCGAAAATCAAAGTCTGCATGCAGTATGCGAAGACCCTCTCGGTGACCAGATCCGTCGAGCTTGCCAAGGTGCCTGTTGACGTGAAGACCGACAGGGTTCTCGATGTCTAGATAATTCGTGCAGAAAGAGATGCACTCTTCGGCCAGAAAGCCCTTGGCTATACTTCCATCTGGACGTGACCTATTGCGAACGTATCCTTTGATGTGTCTGTTCATCCTTTCGAACGCCATCATGCTGCGGAGGAACATCGGCCCGAGTTGGACGATGTCCTCCACGACATGGACTAGCATATGCACCATAATGTCGAAGAATGCGGGTGGGAAGTAGACCTCAAGCTCGCATAGTATCACCATGATCTCCTCATGTAGCCTCCCGAGCTGATTCACGCCAATCGACTTCCTAGAGATGACGTCGAAAAACTTGCAGAGGCGAAATAACGTTTCACGGACGTGCTCGTCCATTATCCCTCTTAGAGCGACCGGAAGTACGTGCGTCATTAGCGCACAGTCGTGAGACTTCATGCCACTGAACCTCTGCTTCGTCTCGTCTAGGTATCTACTTATCTTTCCCGCGTAGCCATAAGGAAATTTGACTCCTAGAAGGCACTTGAAAAACTATTTGATCTCATCCTGGCTTAGAGTGAAGCAAGAAGGAGGGCAGTAATATTCGTTCTTCTTGAACTTTTTACCCTTCCGACGACCTTGTGTCATCTCCAACTCATGATCATCGTCATCTTCCTGATCATCAGGAGTAGTGCGTCCTCCGTGAAGCTCCTTCTGAATACCCAAGCATATCAGGTCGTGTCTTGCTTTCGGACCATCTTTCGTCCTATCAGGCATGTTGATTATGGTGGCGACCAGACTCTCGCACATGTTTTTCGTGATATGCATGATGTCGAGGCTATGAGGCGTGCGGAGAAACTTCCAATATGGGAATTCCCAGAAAACAGACCTTATTTTCCATACCTTCGTCAGCGGCTTGTCTTGTTGCTGCCTCTTCCGCTTCTTTCCAGGCTTAGGACAATCTTTCTAGTTTTTCAGCAACTCTTCCACTTCTTCGCTGCTCCTACGCTCTGGGATTCCTCGGGTCTCGGATTTGCCATCGAACAGGTCTCCACGTTTTCTCCATGGATCATTCTTGCTGAGCCACCTCCAGTGCTCCATGAACATGGTTTTCGATGACCCTGGATCTTTCTCTAGTTGGAGATAGCTTGTGTTATCCATGCACCTAACGCATGCGCAGAATCCTTGGATAACCTGCCCCGAGATATACCCGCAACCTGGATAGTCTTGCACCATAGTGACCAACGCGGCTCTCATAGTGAAATAATCTTGTGCGACGGCGTCGTAAGTATTGGCTCCAGATTCCCATAACGTGGCTAGCTCCACTTTCAACTGCCCGAGATACAGATTGATGTCGGTACCATGTTGTTTCGGCCCTTGAATTAGCATACTCATTTGTATGTACTTCTTCTTCATGCACAACCATGGAGGGAGGTTCTATATCCATACAAACACGGGCCAAGTGCTGTGCGTGTTGCTCTGGCTACCGAACGGATTGAGTCCATCGGTGCTCGCGCCAAGCCTGATGTTCCTCGAATCTCCACCGAATTCTGGGAATTCGAGGTCCAATGCTTTCCACTGGCTAGCATCTGAAGGGTGGGTCAGCAGCTCATCCTTTTCGAGGTCATCATCGTCATCTCCTGGCTTCTTCCTTTCTGCATGCCATCGCATGAGCTTCGCTTTCTTAGGGTCCGCAAAATAGCACTGCAGCCGAGGAGTGATAGGAAAGTACCATACCACTTTTCGAGGTGCTTTCTTCCCTTTCTTGTATCGACTCACGCCGCACACCGGACATGTGGTTTTCTCCGCATCCTCGCGCCGATAAATGATGCAATCGTTGATGCATACGTGATATCTAACGTGCGGTAGATCGAGAGGACAGACGATTTTCTTGGTGTCCTCGATACTAGTTGGACATGTGTTCCCCTCCGGGAGACGATCGTGCCAGAATGCCATCATATCGTCGAAGCTTGCATCGCTCAATTTGTGTTTTTCCTTCATCTCCATAGCCTTGAGAGTTACATTCAACCGGGTATCATCGGGCCTGCATCCTTCATACAATGGATGAACCGCGTCTTTCTCAAGTTGCGCATGCTTGGATTTATCTCTAGCGGCAGCCCTGGCATTACTCGTTTGCTTGAGAAGCAGCTCTTGCACATAAGGGTCCCGCACCCAGCCTGACGTTGTTCCATTGTCGTCTGCTCCTCCGGCATCTAGATCATCATCATCCCGGTCTACTTCCGCACCTTCACCATCTCCAGGAGACTCTTCATCATCTCGCCCGTTCTCGCCATGATGATGATCATCGTCATGTTTCCCACCTTCAGCGTCTCCATCGTCTTCGTCATCGCTAATCCAACGAGTGTCTCCATCCATGAAACCATGGCGGAGAAGGTGCGCCTGCAGATTCCTGGAATCTGGGTCGATCACCCAATTGAGTTTGCATCTTCTGCACGGACATCTTATCTCCGTCTTGTTATTTCGTATCATGTCGGCTGTCACACATTTCAAAAATCTAGCCACAATGTCTTCACTCATTATGAGCACCATTTTTGCCTCACTATGTACACGGTACAATTAGAAGTCTATTAGAACCACATAATCAATGCATGCAAGCAATGGTCGATAGAAAATTTCGGCATGACCTATCCTAAAATTAGGACCTTTGCGAAATGCCAAAGTCTTGCCAAAATGGAAATGAATCAACATTTTGGCAAAACAAATGGCAACTTGTTCACATACAAACACAAGAGAGAGAGAGAGACCAATCCATACACACATGAACATATCATTATCCTCTCCATACACACATGCATGAGCATCATCGATACTCTCCATATACACACACATATGACCATCGATCCTCTCATACACACATCATGAGCATCGATCATCTACATACATATGACCATATCATCCATATACACATGGACAAATCCTTACATGGACAACTTACCGAGATGAGTGACCAATCGCGAGAAAGATGGAAAGGAGAGGTGCACGCGGGACCGGAGAGAGATGAGAGACCGGAGACCTTCCTCTATTACTTATGTAACATCCAAGGAAAGTTCTACATGCTAAAAGTGCTGAATGGGTGGAGAAATTAAGGTGGGAAGGAGAAGGATACTGACTAGATCTAAGGAGGAAGAAGAAGGGGAAAGTGAAGTGTGGGGTGGTGGATGATCACACATGTGCACATAAAGTGGAGCTGCCAAAAAAATCGCCACATCTGTGGCGCACTCGGCCCCAGTGCGCCGCAGGGATTAGTAACATCTGTGGCGGACATGCCATAGTGCACCACCGATGTGTCTGGCCGTTTTACAGAACAGAGGGGCCTGCGCTTAGACGTAGCGCACCCCCCAACATGCGCCACGGATAACACCAACAGGCGTAGCGCACCTACCCTATGTGCGCTACGGATGTCTGGCGTGCGGCCAACAGGGCCCTGGCCCACACATATTTGTTGCGCACTATGGTCATGTGTGCCACGGTTGTTCTAGTTACAAGTAGGGAACTGCTCATAGGTGAGCCACGCCTGTTTTAGCCGTGGGGCACTTCAACCATGTGAGGCACGGATGTGCTGATTACCTATAGCCATTTTCCTAGTAGTGATACCACAACATGATGTAGTACACTATAGTCGTTGACATAACACCAATGAAACACCATTCACTAGTATTACATCCCTTAGAGTGGTACGACAGAAACATAACAGGTCCAAGACATAACTATAGGTTAAAAATCGACTCCTTACAAAAGATCCAGAGAACACTCTAGGTTAAAGAGAGAAAAATAAACTTCTTACAAAGAAGAACCAGAAATAATAAACTCATAAATATCACACTAATAGACTAGCATTTAAACTATTGGGGTTGCATTGTTGTTATTGCAATACTCTACAGAAATAGGTTCTATGGCTAGAGATTATATTCCTATCTAATCAGCAACTTCGTCTTCACTTTAATTGATGTATATGTTTACTTTCTTGACTTCATTGAAGATCTTTATCTTTTGATGAAGATTCCTTGAGCATAAGTTGATGTAGACATTGTTTTTATTGGCTTCATAATCTAGCAAGGGTTAAGAAGATACGTTCAGTACAAGGATACTCAGCAAGTTCACTAAAAAGGAGTGTTTGATGCACTAGAAACAGCCACAGACCATAGGTTGTAGGCAATGCATGTTTTCATAAACATTTCTTCAAAGGTTGCTTTTATTCTGAAAAGATATGTCCGTCAGCCTTCACAGGTTTACCAAAAATTTCATGGAGTTCCTTTCCTGCCGTGTTCGTAGCTGCTTCCCGAAACAGGGAGTAACAAGTTATAGTTCTTACACTTTGCAGAGGTGCGTTACTTTACCCATGGGAGATCTTATCTTTGTTGCACGTCCAAGTTATATGCTTGTTCATACTTCCTTGGTATGAGGCCCAGACTAAGATCCAAGCCAATCACTGCACTTCTCAGCAACCCCATATGTCTACACGAGCCTTCGAGCTGAGCTACATCTTCGTTAAGCCCCCTTTCGGTCAAGATACAACTCTAATGAGTTCCCGAAGACTCTATAAGCTGATTGTGCCCCTGGAAAGCTCCATAAAGGTCTGACTATACCTCCAGTAGCCGCTCATAGATAATCTAGACACCAAAATCGTGGGGCCTAAGGGTGCCCACCCAAATGCTGGATCCACACAAGGAATCACAGCGTCACATTAAGGTCATCTTTCCTACATACGAAAGGAAGAAGATCCAACTGATTTATTTGAAGGAAATATGCCCTAGAGGAAATCATAGAGATGATTATATTTCTTATGTATCCCTGAGTTATTATAATATTCCTTGAATATCCATATCAGGCAACTTGTATTGATTGGAAATTATGTGAATTCTTTGTGAAACTCTATATTTGTATGGTTATCTAATAGTTGTCCCTAGTCGGAGTTCATGTGAGGACACACGTGAATATTAGACTAGGACATCGATTGTTTGATGACTATGTTTTGCAAGTCATAGACATGGAGGTGTCAAACCAATGATTTGGACACATGTTACGAACATGGGGTTGGACTGACCTAACTTGAGACTGGCAATATTACTTGCAGCTCTCTCTACACATCGTTTACGTTTTGTCCTTAGACCTAAGGTTGTCGCATGTACTTCAGATGTGGATCGACCTACTTTGGGGCTATCACACACTGCTCTGTAACTAGGTAGTTATAAAGGTAGCTTTCAGGTTTGTCCTGAAGCATGCTGCAAGGCATTGGTCAATCAAGATGGGATTTCCCCCTCTCTACTTGAGAGAGATATCTCTGGGCCCCTCGAGTGATCGGATCCCGAAATGCATGGCCGTGCTACATATGGTTTAGAGTTAACCAAGTAAAGGGTTTCCGAATCACGGTATTGATAATGGGAGGTCAGCTTGGAGCTAGACCAAATATCGCAAGGCAAAGGGAAATACATGTACTTAACCTTGGGATGGATTGTCCGAATGATCTTTGTATGCGTTTAGGAGTTGGCACTTCTTGCTAGAGGCTGCTGCCAAGTATTGATAGAATAAATATATTCGTCTCATGTATATGTGTATATGAACCTATAGGGTCACACACTTAAGGGGCTGGAAGGCTAATGACGATTGGATCCGAATTAGACCAGGCATAGTCTACTAATGGGCTGCTAATGTAGAAGCCCACTAGGAACGCCTATATAACAGAGGGTGGGGCGAACCTGACCAGGGTTGAGTATTCCACCCAGCCGCCACTCCTCACGCCCTTGTTGTATGCATGGACCTAGCAGTCCGGTGTCTAACGCTTCCACCCCGCATGTGTGGATACCTCGGAGGTGCTGCATCTATAGCACTTGGACGAGCCGCGCAAGGGGAGCTGCTCGTGGGACAAGGACAACGAGGAGACGTAGAAGATCTACACTGCCTCGACGCGCTTCATCAAGTTCCGCAACTGCGCTTCTAGTGGTAATCCTGAGATCTTTGACAATAGTAATATTGGTTTACGCGGTAGAATTTTTTTGATTTGCGCTAGTGTAGCCTACCCGTATCACTTCAGTGATATCAGAGTCAATATTGTTCAGTTATAGGTTCAGGAAGTTTTCATATGGTGATATGTAGATTGATATGAATGATGTGATCGTTTATATGGCGGTGGTTCAGGATTGATCTATGATCTTTCTTTCTGTGATCATGATTCTGAGGTCGTTGAACAACTTACCCCTACCGATCGGTTTCCTCCATCGGGGTAGACAGTGACACATAATTCCTGTTGAATCACATGAAGATCAATATGATTGATCGAATCGGAACCTATATCTAAAATCGATGTACCAACTTGTCATGATCCCAATCCTTAAATTTAATTGATTGAATGGGAACAATAATCAGTTTATGGTAAATTTGATTTCCCGATCAAAATCCTTAAAGAAAATTGTATAGATAAGGCGAGGGGCGCTGCCCCTTTGAACCCCGCAGAGGGAGACCCCCTAGACCCCCGCTTAATCGTAGCCCATTTTGTATCTTGCTAAAGTAACTAGGTGCTACGATTTCACATGATCCGGTTTAATTCGATTCTATGCATAACTTGTTTTTGCAGGATGTATGTGATCAGTATGGCCCATATATGCATGTGATGCATGTATATATTTTATCATGACCTGTGTGTCGTGAGTACGAAAACACGGCTGGAGCCATATGTGTTGTCATTTATTATAATGGCATGCGTGCCAACTTGTGATGATCCCAATACTATGTAATTTTGATTACTAGTTGTTAGGAGTAATAGCTTGTCTTAGTTCTTGGGGGACTCATCACTTGGAGGATGGAACATGAAGATGGAGATCATCATGGTGGCAGGTTCTATGGCGATGGAGATCACCATGAGAAAAATGGGCCATATTGTGTCACATCTATGTGAATGTTATTCTTATGCGTTTTACTACTATGCATGCTTCGATGATAGATGTAGAACGTTCCCTCAAAAATTTTAAGTTAAACCATGCCCTCCCAACCAAACCTTTCACCATCATATGCCCTGTAAAATCGTTGGTGGGCCTATGAAATTAGGGTGCCACGGTTTTCCTTGGCTGGATGGTTTATATTGGATACCTACACGCATAAGGGTTGGTGAGCATGACAAGGTCATATTAACAGTTAAGGACCTTGGGGAATAAAGGTTGGACGCCTATTTTAGACATAGAGATGTCACCCAACAACAAGAGTCATATATGATATGATTAGCAAGAGTTTCTTACCGATTTACCTTGTCTTCTAGCAGTCAACTTGTTAATTGTGGATCTTTAATCACTTAGTATCAATAGAGGGATATTTATTTAAGTGGGAGTATATGCTATTAAATTGTTTAATATGTTTTACTCTTTCATGGTTACATGGCTTAGTATTTTTACTATTTTCTGTTGTAGATCAATGGCACCAAACAATGCATCACCTTTTTCTTTGTGTTCGATTCTTGACAAAGATAAACTAAATGGAATAAAGTATTCGGACTAGGTCTGTAACCTGAGAATTGTTCTCAGGTATGATAAAATGAAACGGTTCTGGATACCCCAATCACCGATGAACCTGATAATAGTGCAACTGCTGCTTAGTTGTCTTATGCTTGCATGCCTGGAACCTGAACTCCAAAATAAGTTTGAGGATCAGGAAGCGTACGATATGATCTTCATGCTTACGGACATGTTCCAGACTCAGGCAAGGTCTGAGAGGTACAATGTCGCCAAGTACTTTGTAGAATGCAAGCTGGTAGATGCAGCAGGTTTAAGCCCCCATGTGAGCAAAATGGTTGGTTTTAGTCAAACTTTGGAAAAGCTTGGTTTTCCACTAGGCCAACAGTTGGCTACTGATTTCATTTTGGCATCTCTTCCATCTAGATATGGGCAATTCATTTCGAACTACCATATGCATGGGGTGGAGAAGGGCCTTAATGAGTTATTGTTGGAGATATGCCCTAGAGGCAATAATAAAAGTGGTTATTATTATATCTTTGTGTTTATGATAAATGTTTACATTCATGCTATAATAGTTTTAAACCGGAAACATTAATACTTGTGTGATTTGTAAACTAAATAACAGTCCCTTGTAAAGTATCTTTCTAATACTAGCTTGTTGGCTAATAGATTTTCGTGGTTTCCCGATCATGAACATTGAGATGTTGTTAACAACAAGATCATATCATTAGGAGAATGGTATGATGGACATACTCCTATAGATAAGCATAGCATTGAGATCAAGTCATTTCAATAGTTCGTTTGTTATAAGCTTTCTGATACATAGTAACCTAATTCCTTCGACCATGAGATCATGCTAATCACCACCACCGGAAGGATGATTTGATGACATCAAACACCACACCGTGACTAGGTGGCTATAAAGGTGGAATTGAGTGTTCGGAAAGTATGGGTTGAGGCACATGGATCAAGAGTGGGATTTGTCCATCCATATGATGGATAGATATACTCTGGGCCCTCTAGGTGGAATGTCATCCAATTAGCTTGCAAGCATGTGACTGGCTCACAAGGGATCACATATCACGGGAACGAGAAAAGAGTACTTATCGGTTGAACTAGGTATGCAGAGATACCGAAGATCAAAACCTCGGATAAGTAAACTGTCGTGAGACAAAGGGAAATTGGTATCGTATGTAAGTGGTTCATTCGATCGCAAAGTAATCGTAGAAATATGTGGGAGCCATATGAATTTCCATATTCCTCTATTGGTTATTGATCGGAGAAGTGTCTCGGTGTAGGGAGACCGTAGGGAGACACACTTAAGGATTCGATGTTGTTTAGTAGATATGGAATGTTAGTAGGGATACCGAATGTTTTTCGGAGTCTCGGATGGGATCCGGTATATCACGAGGAGATCCGGAATGGTCCGGAGAATAAGATTCATATAAGGAAAGTCCTATTTCGGAGTTCGGGAAAGTTTCCGATGTTTTCATCAGAGAGGTTCTAGAAGGGTCTAGACCGTTCACCGGTCCGGAAGGAGAATGGTCCATGAATGTGTCATGTGTAAGTGGAATGATTGGATCATATCCTAGGTCACATGGTGTGTGCATTTGTAATAGAGAATTAAAGTTCTAAATTGAAAGTCAAATGGTAGTTTGAAAAGTCAAACTAGAACAATGGTTTCCTAGTGGAAGAAAAGTCCTTCTCTCAATCCAACTTGACCCCTGCCAAGGCTGCCCCCTCTCATCAATAGAGGGGTAGGGCTACCCCAAAGCACACAAGCCTTAGCCCCTCTCCACGAGCCGCCGCCGCAGACCCGACGCCGTGCCGATGCCGCCACCGCCCGCGCGCCGCCGCTGGTTTGTCGTCGCCAACCTAGCCGCCGCCGACACCTCCTCCTACTCCCGGTCATCTAAACCCTAGATCTACGGGAAACCCTAATCCACCATAACTCGTACCGGCTTAGGCGAAGCCCTGCGGGATCTTCCCTCTACTTCCGACACCACGCCATCGTGCTGCCGGAATCGCGAGGGGAGAACTAAAACCTCCGTTGCATGCTGGAACAAGGGAGAGGAAGGTCTTCATCGAGTACCGAACGTGTGACCGACTGCGGAAGCGCTGCCGGAACGCAGCGCCGGAAGGATCGTCTACGCGATCTTGAGATCGGCAAGTGTACGACTACATCATCCACGAGAATCTGCTCTCGTTAACCGCTTTGGAATCTTCGAGGGTGAGTGCTTCTATCGACTCGTTGCTACAATCTAGTAGATAGATCTTGGCTTGTTTGTGTGCATGCGGTAGAAATTTTTTGTTTTCCTTGTCTATATGTAGATCTGTTGCACGAGTAGAACACAATGGTCATTTTGGACGGTGGTGCTTTTATTATCAATTGCTTTTTGTGTACTTTGCATCTTGCGGTATGATGGGATGAAGCGGCCCGGGCTCACCTTACATGACATCGTTCATGAGACTTGATCCATGCTTAACATGCAACTTGTATTGCATAAGTGGCTTTGTGGGTGTCTGTCTCTCCCATCATAGTATAGATTCAATTTACAACGGGCACTTGATAGTTCAAACATCAACGTTTTGGTTCTTGTTCGTAAGTTAGAACGACACTTATTGAAAGCCCCAAACCACGTAAAATATGCAAAGAAAATTAGAGGCGTCTAACTTTGTTTTGCAGGGGTGTGCTGTGATGTGATATGGCCATGATTGTGATTATAATGATGTATGCAATGTTACTTATTGTAAGTTGGCAACCAGCAGGAGCCATATGGTTGTCTTTTAAATTTCGTTAAGACCTGCGTGTCTATTCAAAGTAGTTGTAATAGTTGAAGCTGGTGGATGACAACCATGAAACGGCGCCATTGACCTTGACGCCATACCGATGATGATGGAGAACATGTTCGTGCTTGAAGATGGCGATCGGAAGCACAAGAAGAAAGGCCATATCATATCACATATTATGAATTTCATGTGATGTTAATCCTTTATGCATCTTGTATTGCTTAGTTTGCGATGGTAGCATTATAAGTCCCTCATGCACATAATTTCAAGTTTTAAAGTGTTCATCCTTAGTAAGCATCGTTTCTAAAGCTCGTTGTTTCGAAGCACCACGTGATGATCGGGTGTGTTAGATTCTGCGAGTGTATACAACGTGAGAAAGACAGATTTGCTCATGCGGAAGCTAAGGTTTGATCTTGACGAGCCTAGCATGTACATACATGGTCTTGGAACACGGATCACCGAAAGGTAAAGCATGAGTCATATAGTAGATATGATGAACATGTTGATTATTCGCCATTGAAGCTACATCAACTCTTGTGATGATCGGTTTTGATGGGGTGGATTTGGTTCGTGTGATCACTAAAACAATTTGAGGGGATATTTTTTTGAGTGGGAGTTCACCTAGATTAATTTAACTATTAATTAGAACTCAATTTGTTATAAAATTAGTCTAAACTATTGCAAATATGTTGTAGATCAATGGAGGCCCCTACCATCAATTTTAATGCGTTCCTAGAGAAAGAGAAGTTTAAAAACAATGGAAGCAACTTCGCGGATTGGTTCCGCAATTTGAGGATTGTCCTCAATGCTGGTAATTTGACCTATGTGCTGGATGCACCGCTGGGTGACCCGCCTGCAGCTACTCCTACCGATGAGGTAAAGAATTTTTTCCTCGCTCGGAAGAATCAGTACTCCACAGTTCAGTGTGCTATCTTGTATGGTTTGGAATCGGAGCTTCAGAAAAGGTTTGAGAACCATGACCCACATGATATTGTCCGTGAACTCAAAACGATATTTGAGGCTCACGCGGCAGTTGAGAGTTATGAGGATTCTGAAAAGTTCTTTAACTACAAGATGGAAGAGGGCAGCTCCGTCAGTGAGCACGTGCTTAAGATGTCTGGGCACGCAAGCAAGCTTCAAAGCTTGGGAATAGTGATTCCTAATGATTTGGGGATTCACCGTGTCCTCCAATCACTACCACCAAGTTACAAGAACTTTGTGATGAACTACAATATGCAAAACATGGACAAGTCGTTGCCAGAACTCTTCTCCATGTTAAAATCTGCAGAATTGGAGATCAAGAAAGAGAACCAAGTGTTGTTGGTCAATAAGACCACCAAATTCAAGAAGCAAGGCAAGTCTAAGAAAAAGTGAAACTTCAAGAAGGGCGGTAAGAAAGTTACCGCGCCGGCGAAGAAGACCAAGGTTGGGCCTAAGGTTGATACTGAGTGCTTTTACTGCAATGGAGAAGGTCAGTGGAAGCAGAATTGCCCAAATTACTTGGCGGATTTGAAGAACGACAACATCAAGAAGAAAGGTATATCCGATATACATGTTATTGATGTGTATCTCACTAGTACTCATAGTAGTGCCTGGGTATTTGATACTGGTTCAGTTGCTCATATTTGTAACTCGAAACAGGTTCTCCAGAATAAACGGAAGCTAGCGAAGAACGAGGTGACGATGCGCGTTGGAAATGGATCAAAGGTTGATGTGATCGCGGTCGGCACGCTACCTCTTCATCTACCATCGGGATTAGTTTTATACTTAAATAATTATTATTTGGTGCCTGCGTTTAGCATGAACATTATATCTAGATCATGTTTATTGCGACAAGGTTACTTGTTTAAATCCGACAAGAATGGTTGTTCGATATTTGTGAGTAATATGTTTTATGCACATGCACCTTTGATATATGGTCTATTCTTATTGAATCTCGATTGTGGTAATACACACATTAATAACATTGAAGCTAAACGTTTCAATTGAGCGATAACTCGACCTATATGTTGCACTGTCGTCTTGGTCATATTGGAGTGAAGCGTATGAAGAAACTCCATTCCGATGGACTTCTTGAATTACTTGATTTCGAATCACTTGAAAGATGCAAAGCATGTCTGATGGGTAAAATGACTAAGACTCCATTTTCTGGTATGATGGAGCGAGCTATGGACTTATTGGAAATCATACATACCGATGTGTGTGGCCCAATGAGTGTAGCATTGCGCGGTGGTTATCGTTATGTTCTTACCTTCACGGATGACTTGAGTAGATATGGGTATATCTATTTCATGAAACATAAATTCGAAACTTTCGAGAAGTTTAAGGAATTTCAAAGTGAGGTAGAGAATCAACATAACAAGAAGATTAAATTTCTACGATCTGATCGTGGAGGTGAATATCTAAGTTACGAGTTTGGCGAGCATTTGAAGAAATGCGTAATACTTTCACAATTGACACCGCCGGGAACACCACATCGTAATGGTGTGTCCGAACATCGTAATCAAACTCTCTTAGATATGGTTCGTTTTATGATGTCACTTACATATTTACCGCTATCGTTTTGGGGTTATGCATTAGAAACAGCCGCATTCACTTTAAATAGGGCACCATCTAAATCCGTTGAAATGACGCCTTATGAATTATGGTTTGGGAAGAAACCTAAATTGTCGTTCCTTAAAATTTGGGGTTGCGAAGCTTATGTAAAGAAGTTACAGCCGGACAAGCTTGAACCCAAAGCGTAAAAATGCGTCTTCATAGGATACCCGAAGGAAACTATTGGGTATAGCTTCTATCATAGATCCGAGGGAAAAAATTAGTTTCCAAGAATGGATCCTTTCTAGAGAAGGAGTTTCTCTTGAAAGAAGTGACTGGAAGGAAAGTAGAACTCGACAAGGTTGTTGAACCATCTCTCGAACTTACGAGTAGTGCAGCACCGGAAGTAGTTCCTGTGGCGCCTACACCAATAAGAGAGGAAGCTAATGATGTTGATCATGAAACTTCGGTTGAAGTTGCTACAGAACCTCGAAGGTCAACGAGAACTCGTAACACTCCTGATTGGTATGATCCCGTTATGAGTGTCATGTTGGTGGACAACACCGATGACCCTGCGACATATGAGGAAGCGATGATGAGCCTAGATTCTAACAAATGGCAAGAAGCCATGAAATCCGAGATTGGATCCATGTATGAAAACCAAGTATGGACTTTGGTGGACTTACCGGATGGCCGGAAGGCTATCGAGAATAAATGGATTTTCAAGAAGAAAACAAATGATGATGGTAATGTTACTGTCTATAAAGCTCGACTTGTCGCAAAAGGGTTTCAACAAATTCAAGGAGTTGACTACGATGAGACTTTCTCACCAGTAGCGAAGCTAAAGTCTGTGAGGATTATGTTAGCAATCGCTGCATATTATGATTATGAGATATGGCACATGGATGTCAAAATGGCGTTCCTCAATGGAGACATTGATGAAGAGTTGTATATGATGCAACCCAAAGGTTCTGTCGATCCTAAAGATGCTAACAAGGTATGCAAACTTCAACGGTCCATATATGGATTGAAGCAAGTATCCCGAAGTTGGAGTCAACGTTTTGATAAGGTAATCAAAAGTTTTGGTTTTATACAAACTTATGGAGAAGCTTGTATTTACAATAAAGTGAGTGGGAGCTTTGTAGCATTCTTAATACTATATGTAGATGACATATTGTTGATTGGGAATGATGTAGACCTTCTTAATAGTGTCAATGATTATTTGAATAATAGTTTTTCAGTGAAAGATCTTGGAGAAGCAGCTTACATATTAGGCATAAAGATTTATAGAGATAGATCGAAACGCCTAATATCATTGTCACAAAGTACATATTTGGACAAAGTTCTAAAGAGGTTTGGAATGGAAGATAGCAAGAAAGGGTTCTTGCCCATGTTTCCCAATACGACCTTGAGTAAAACTCAAAGTCCAGCAACGGTAGAAGATAGAGAAAGGATGAGTAAGACTCCCTATGCCTCAGCCATATGATCTCTTATGTATGCCATGCTATGTACTAGACCCGACATTGTATATGGTGTTAGTTTGACTAGAAGATATCAAAGTGATCCAGGAGTGGATCATTGGATATCGGTCAAAAACATCCTTAAGTACTTGAGAAGAACTAAGGATATGGTTCTTTCTTATGGAGGTGATGTGCAACTCGTTGTTAATGGTTACACCGATGCTAGTTGGAACACCGATCCAGATGATTCTAAATCTCAATCTGGATACGTATTTATTTTGAATGGTGCAGCAGTTAGCTGGAGGGGTGCAAAGAAAACCGTTATGGCAAGATCTTCAACTGAATCGGAATACATAGTTGCTTTGGAGGCTTCACAAGAGGCGATATGGATGAAGGAGTTCATTACAGAGCTTGGTGTGGTTCCAAGTGCGCTTGACCCAATGTCTATCTACTGGGATAACATGGGCGCCATATCTAATGCGCAAGAACCAAGGTCACACAAGAAGCTGAAGCACATCAAGCTACATTTTCACGCTATTCGAGAGCATGTCCAAGATGGTGACATAAAGATTTGCAAGGTACACACAGATCTGAATGTGGCAGATCCGTTGACTAAACCTCTCCCGAGGGAAAAACATGACCAGCACCAAACCGCCATGGGTGTTCGGTATATTACCATGTAATCTAGATTAGTTGACTCTAGTGCAAGTGGGAGACTATTGGAGATATGCCCTAGAGGCAATAATAAAAGTGGTTATTATTATATCTTTGTGTTTATGATAAATTTTTACATTCATGCTATAATAGTATTAAACCGGAAACATTAATACTTGTGTGATTTGTAAACTAAATAAGAGTCCCTAGTAAAGCCTCTTTGTAATACTAGCTTGTTGGTTAATAGATGATCGTGGTTTCCCGATCATGAACATTGAGATGTTGTTAACAACAAGATCATATCATTAGGAGAATGGTATGATGTACATACTCCTATAGATAAGCGTAGCATTAAGATCAAGTCATTTCAATAGTTCGTTTTCTATAAGCTTTCTGATACATAGTAACCTAATTCCTTCGGCCATGAGATCATGCTAATCACCATCACCAGAAGGATGCTTTGATGACATCAAACACCACACTGTAACTGGGTGGCTATAAAGGTGGCATTGAGTGTTCGGAAAGTATGGGTTGAGGCACATGGATCAAGAGTGGGATTTGTCCATCCATATGATGGATGGATATACTCTGGGCCCTCTCGGTGGAATGTCATCCAACTAGCTTGCAAGCATGTGACTGGCTCACAAGGGATCACATATCACGGGAACAAGAAAAGAGTACTTATCGGTAACGAGGTTAAACTAGGTATGCAGAGATACCGACGATCAAAACCTTGTATAAGTAAACTATCATGAGACAAAGAAAAATTGGTATCGTATATAAGTGGTTCATTCGATTGCAAAGTAATCATAGAAATATGTGGGAGCCATATGAATTTCTAGATTCCTCTATTGGTTATTGTTCGGAGAAGTGTCTCGGTCATGTCCGCATAATTCACGAACCGTAGGGAGACACACTTAAGGATTCGATGTTGTTTAGTAGATATGGAATGTTAGTAGGGATACTGAATGTTGTTCAGAGTCTCGGATGGGATCCGGGATATCACGAGGAGATCCGGAATTGTCCTGAGAATAAGATCCACATAAGGAAAGTCCTATTTTGGAGTTCAGGAAAGTTTCCGATGTTTTCATCGGAGAGGTTCTAGAAGGGTCAAAAGGTTCACCGGTCCGGAAGAAGAATGGTCCATGAATGTGGCATGGGTAAGTGGAATGATTGGATCATGCCCTAGGTCACATGGTGTGTGCATTTGTAATAGAGAATTAAAGCTCTAAATTGAAAGTCAAACGGGAGTTTGAAAAGTCAAACTGGAACAATGGTTTCCTAGTGGAAGAAGAAACAAGTCCTTCTCTCAATCCAACTTGGGTTTGGGTTTGGATTCAAACCCACCCCTCCCAAGGCTGCCCCCCTCTCATAAATAGAGGGGGAGGGCTGCCCCAAAGCACACAAGCCCTAGCCCCTCTCCACGATCCACCGCCGCCGCCACAACCCCGCCGCCGCCGTCGGTTCGTCGTCGCCACCCTAGCCGCCGCCAACACCTCCTCCTCCTCCCGGTCATCTAAACCATAGATCTCCGGGAAACCCTAATCCACCATAACTCGCACCGGATTAGGCGAAGCCCTGCGAGATCTTCCCTCTACTTCTGACACCACGCCGTCGTGCTGCCAGAATCGCGAGGGGAGAACTACAACCTCCGCTGCCTGCTGAAACAAGGGAGAGGAAGGTCTTCATCAAGTACCGAACGTGTGACCGACTGCGGAAGCGCTGCCGGAACACAACGCCGTAAGGATCGTCTACGCGATCTTGATATCGGGAAGTGTACGACTACATCACCCACGAGAATCTGCTCTCGTTAACCGCTTTGGAATCTTCGAGGATGAGTGCTTCTATCGACTCGTTGCTACAATCTAGTAGATAGATCTTGGCTTGTTTGTGTGCATGCGGTGCAAATTTTTTGTTTTCCACGCTACGAACACCAACAGTTATGTGGGATGCTAAAAACAGCAAAAGGTGACATGAATAAATGTGCAGGGCATAGCTATGTGATGGATGTGTAGAACAAGCCTAGCTTTAAGAAAAAGGGTACTTCTTGGCAAAAGAAGAAGGGCAAGGCTAAGGATATGATCCCTAAGACTACACCCAAGCAAAAGGCTGGACCTGCAGATGACACTGAGTGTTTCTTTTATCATGAACATGGCCACTAGAAGAGATACTGCAGCAAGTACCAAGCTTCTTTGAAGAAGAGTGGAAGTAAGAGTACTTCCCACTCAGGTACGCTTGTTGTAAATGTTGTGGACATTCTTCTCGCTGATTCTTATGTTAACTCTTGGGTATTTGATACTGAATCAGTTGCTCATTTTGCAATTCGATGCAGGGGCTAATAAGGGCTAGATAAGTGCAGAAAGGCGAAGTGGACTTTCACGTCGGAAATAAATCAAGGGTTGATGCATTGTTCGTCGGTGTCTTGAAACTTCACCTTTCGTCAGGATTTATTATGGAGTTGAATAATTGTTATTACATTCCTAGTATGGGTTGAAACATTTTATCACCTTCATGTTTGATGAGGGATGGTTATTCATTCGCGAGTGCAAACAATGGTTGTGTAATCTCTAAGAATGCTATGTTTATGGCTGATGCTCCCATTGTGAAAGGGTTATTTATTTTAAATCTTGATTATGCATCTGTTTACAATGTTAGTGCTAAAAGGCTTCGACCTAATGATTTGAGTCCTACCTATTTATGGCATTGTCATTTGGGGCACATAAGTGAAAAGCGCATGAAGAAGCTCCATGGTGATGGTCTTCTAACTTCGTGTGATTTTGAATCATACGAGACATGTCAAGCTTGTTTACTTGGAAAGATGACCAAGTCGCCTTTTTGGGTTTACCCGAGAGAGCGACAGACTTGTTGGAACTTATACATACTGATGTATGTGGACCAATGAGCACGCCAGCCAGAGGAGGATATCACTACTTCATTACTTTCGCTGATGATTTCAGAAGATATGGTTATGTCTACTTGATGAAGCATAAGTCTGAAACTTTTGAAAGGTTCAAGGAGTTTCAGAGTGAGGTAGAGATTCAACGTGGCAAGAAAATAAAGGCCTTGCGATCCGATCATGGAGGTGAATATTTGAGCCACGAATTTAGCAATCATCTTAAGAGTTGCGGAATTGTTCCACAGCTCACGTCGCCCGGAATGCCTCAAAGAAATAGGGTCTCTAAACGGCGCAATCGAACTCTGTTGGACATGGTTCGATCGATGATGATCCGGTCGCATTTACCATTATAATTTTGGGGTTACGCTCTAGAAACAACAGCTTTCACACTTAATAGGGTACCATCTAAATCCGTAGTTAAGACACCATATGAGATGTGGACTGGAAAGAATCCAAGTTTGTCTTTTCTAAATATGTGGGGTTGTGATTCATTTGTCAAGCGACTTCAGTCGGACAAGCTAACACCCAAATCGGAGAAGTGCATTTTCGTGGGATATCCAAGGGAAACCAAAGGGTATTACTTCTACAACCGAGAAGAGGGCAAAGTGTTTTTCGCTCGCACTACAAGGAATGTGTTATTCTATGACCTTCTAATAGTGACAATGGACAAAATCGTCATAAAGTTATGACGATTTTGCATTAGATGGTCGTAAGCTGTTCGGGAGGTTCAAACCCTTAGAAAATTACGACGATTTTACTCATAAACGTCATAGTTTCATTAGCTAAAATCGTCATAATCTGGCGGATATAGTCTACGACATTATTTGTAGCTTACTATGACGATTTTAAATCGTCATAGCATCCAAATTAGAATACGTTGAAATGGATTGTCGGCCACATCATCAATTGAGCCTACGTGTCGTGTCTATGTGTAAGTTTTTGACTATGTGTCATATCCATGTGTCAACATGCGGGGCATTTTTGTTCTGACACGTGGGTCCCATCTCTTAACTGAGATTAGTAGAAGTTTTTTTTTGGCTTCGTGAATATTTTCACAAAAAGGAACCGGCCGGAGATTCGAACCCGCAACCAACAATAATGGCCTAAACTACCACCGCGTCTAACCACCACACCACTCGAGGCTTGTTGACAATGTACTGCGCTTGTACTTTATTATTTTGTTTCACGAAGTTGGGCCTGGGCCATAGTAGATGGACTCGAGATCTCAACCGTCTATCCAGGTTTGACGATGCAGATACAACTTATCCCACCTTCCCACCGGGCGAAAATGACCTAGACGTCCCCACAAACCCTAGCTGCTCTAGCCAAATATCCAGGGATAGTTTCGTCAGTCTTTTTTCTAACCCTATACGTGGACTTCATTTCCTACTCGGCCGCCGCCCCCTCCACGTCTCCCCTCTCTCGCTGAGCTCCCATCCGACTCGCCCCGCCGGCCGCCGCCTCCTCCATCCCATCCGACTCGCCCCGCCGGCCGCCGCCTCCTCCATCCCATCCGACTCGCCCCGCCGCCATCCCATCCCATCTGCCCCGCGCTGCTCCGATCCCATCGACTCGTCCCACCTCCATCTAATCGAGTCGCGCCGCTCCCATCCCATCGACTCCTGCCGCCCCATCTAAACCCCATCATGAGGAGGAGTCTTGATTCCGGCCGCCGTGCATATCATGCGCATGTCTTCTTCCCCGACACCACCATCAAATCCCTACATATCATGCGCCCCAGATCTCTGTCTCATCTTCTCCCGTCTTAGCACATTAGAGAAGCCGATCTAACTTTTCTCTATTTTATTATTGGTTTTTCAGGTTGAGGGTGGTGCAGCGACCGCAAGAACTTGCTCCACGGTTGTCTCCACGCGACGCGACGGTCGACCTCTCGCGGCATGACGGACGAAACGGCTTCTCCGTCCCTGGCGCTGTTGGACCGTCTGATCTCGCCTTCCACCACCGCCCTGCCGATGCATTCGACGCTCACCTGTGTTCCGAGCCTTCGGGGATGGTACGTTCCTCCCACTTCCTTCCAACGCTGGTAATTTGCATCCACTGTTCCATAGATGTAGAGCAACCTCCAGTGCACGGCTGACTGGAACCTACGATAGAGTATTCTTCATGCAGTTGCCTTGTTTGCTGAAATGCTTAGATTCTACTTGGTAGATCAGACTTCGTGATGTATTAAAATGATTTTGTGAAGTATGGAGATGCTCTGTTCTAATGACCTGACCTGCTAAGAATGGAAAGGCCTGTCATATAGTGTTTTAATTTAATTCTCTCTGCAAGTATAGTAGTAGTAGTATGGGAGATTTCTATCTTAGCATATTTGGTCTTTTGTTAATTCCAGATCGTCAAGGTCTTAGGAACTTCAGTAGGTCACACGTTGCCCTATGTAGAGTGTTGTGGTCCTAGATTTCGTTTGTCGGGTTGTAAGTTTGTTAAGCAATTGAGAACCATATAAGTACTAGAGTTATATGAAGTTCTTGGAATCCTCAGTTGTTATTTTGTTTCTGATGTTAGCAGTAGATGAAGCACACCTGAAAGGCTAGAATTTGGTTCAGTCCTGGAACTATTTTGTATATTACTTGTGCCATCTGTTTCTGCTGGCATTTGGTTCAGTCCTGGAATTTGGTTCAGTCATGTGATCCCTCGCTCCTGTCATGATTACTTCGTTTAATGCTTTGTACTCGTGCATGTTCTTGATTTGGCACTAATTAGAGTAGTCTAGCACCTGTAGTTATCAGATCATGATATGTGTAATTTTAACCTGACACCTATAGTTATCACAACAATAGTAATCCTAGAGTGAAGTAATCCTAGAATAGTATGCCTAAATACTGGCTCTCCAATATCTCAATGTCATTCATACTACATGTAATTCTAAGGAAGGATTTTCTTTGGAAACACTTGTTCTGCAGAACCAAGATGTTGGGATGGCAAAACCCTGCAGGGAAGGGTTTGGCTTCAAGGCATGCTGGCTCCCGCTACTCTACCAGGCGACAACGAGCCCGAGGATGTCGGTGCGGAGGCATCGAGGAATGCTGGCTCCCGCTGCGGAGTCTGCCACAGCGAGGGCCGCTCCTGGCCGTGCCAAGTGACCAAGGCTCCTAGCATCAAGGGCCGCTCCTGGCCGTGCCGGGTGACCAAGGCTCTTGGCATCGAGGGCCGCTCCTGGCCATGCCTCCTCCGCTATGGAGCTATAGGTAAGGCTTTTGAGATCTGACCAGTGCGCTGCTTCAATTCCACCCCACCCCGTGAGCTAGGCACTCGACCTAGACGAGCGTGATATGTAGGAAGATCGATCGTGGAGATTTGTGGTTCATTTATTTGCCACGTTTTACAGGAATTTTGATATATTTGTTGCTTCATTTACCATAATTTGACAGATTTAAGAGTTTATGAATTTGAACCATGACTAGTTTCTATTCATATGTCTATACAAAAGGATTAGAAAATGTTGATTACAGCATGATGTGTACACTTAGGCATTCCTGAATCAAGTACAATACTAATTAGGTTACTATTGCACTGTTTTTTCATCTTACATGAGTAACTACGACACCATGTTGCTACACTGTCATGGTGCTTGCAAGATTGTTCATGCTTGCTTGCTCCTTAACCTGGTCTGTTTTGTTCCCTGTTTTTACCTTATATAATGAATAGTACCACTTTTAACTGCTTTCTTGTTCCCCGTTTTTGCCAGAAATACATGATGTGGTTTTATCAACTCCAGACATCTTCTGAAGACTATAGTTCCGCAAGGATGTGGTTCCACAAGGTCTACCAGGTACTTGCCACAATCTCGACATCTTTTGAAGACTATAGTTCCGCAACTACAGAACTTTTGTTGTGTTTCTGGCCAGTGGTTCTTTGAGCATGAATATCTCATATTTTGCAGCCGCGGGATTGCGGGTCAGAGGCGACGAGGCGTGGTCTAGCAGCATGATGATCCATTGCCCTCTCTACGTATTTACCAATTGGGCATTTCAGGTTGAATGCTAATTGCTAGTAGAATGCTGATTGCTGAACCCTTCTCTGAATGTCTAGTAGAATTTGCATGACATCTCAAGTCTCTGAATGTCTAGTAGAATTTGCATGACATCTCAAGTAATTTATGTAGTTACTAATCTTAGTTTCCCCTTAAAGTAAATGACACCAAAAGATCAAGTGTTATGTTTCTTGTTTATCTACTAATCCTTTTTAGTGCATAGTAGATGTAACAACTGATGGTGTTTTCTCTCTTTTAGCAAATATAAAGTACCATGAACATACTACAGAAAAATGGAGTGTCTTGTCCTGTAGGATCACCTACTTTGGAGTGTCCTGTAGGTTATATGTTTTACTTGGTGTTTTCTCCCTTTTTAGCAAATATATAGTACCATTACTGTTGTAGAAAGATGTTTCTTTCATCTTGTAGAAATTTATGAAAGTAATTAGAAAATAGTTGCTATTAGTACACAATTTTTTTGCATCTGACTTGTTATTTATTTGTGAAACTTGCGCCTACAGTTTTAAAGTTCTGTAGCTTTATATCATGATGTGTTGTAATTATATGTACACAAGTAGCTTTATATCCTGATGTGCTTCATTCCATGAATTTGAGTATTGGTTGCTGAAGTAGATTCACATGGTGTGTTTTGACATGACAAAAGAATGTTTGGCTTGGATTCTCGTGTTCTGCAGTGAAATTTGTAGCTTTTGCTGAATTTTGGTTCGCCGATTTGGGTGAAATTTTCTAATTTTCTGGACGACTTTCTGTTTAACAGGGGCTTGGGTCATACTCGAACACCATAAAGAAGGTCAAGAAGGAGATAAAAGAGAAGGCAAGGATTATCAATGACCTCTGTGGTATGTGCACGTTGATGTGTTTTGACTGTCCCTAAATCTGGGTTAGTTGTTCTCTTTATCTAATCCTCAAAGATAAAATCTGCATTCCTGTAATTTCAGCAGTTCTGATTGTTTTGTACTGCTAGTTTATAGTTCTAGTTGCCACTGCAATTCCACCTCCTTGCATTTAGCTCAATGGAACTGTGCTTTTACTGAATTACAGGGATAAAGGAGTCTGACACTGGATTAGCTCCACCAAGCCAGTGGGATCTTGTATCAGATAAACAGATGATGCCGGAGGAGCAACTATTGAAGGTGAATTTTCTTGATTCCCATCATCAGTTTTACACCATTATGCTTTCATGATGCCGGAGGAGCAACTATAGACATTGGGATGCTTATGGCTGCTAGTTGTTTTACACCATTATGCTTTCATGTCGCCCCTAATAATAAGTTTCATCCTTTTGTGAAGGTTGCTAGATGCACCAAGATCATAAGTATTAACACCGATGATGCCAAATACGTCATCAACGTCAAACAAATCGCAAAGGTGCTTTAGCATAGTACTATCTTATGTCAATTACATATCCCTGTAAGTTCAAAATTCAATTATTTTCATGTTCATTTTGGGGTGTGATTGCAGTTTGTGGTAGGTTTAGGAGACAAAGTTTCGCCCACTGATATTGAGGAAGGAATGCGAGTTGGGTAAGTTTCCTGTTCTCTCCATGAATATTCTCTGGTATCCCCCTCTCATTTGGTTGTTTCCAGAATGCTTCTTGCTTGTGATTATTCTTTCTATCGACACTATCAGTAAAAGCATAGGTCTAAGAGCAAATTGTTTTTCACAGAATACTAGAATAAATAAACATGATAGTTATAGTAACAAACAATAGGATTTTCTAAGAAGCATCTTAAGATTAAGGAAATCATCTGGTATCATAGTGTACTTAGTAAGATGACCTGGCAATATTTGGACTCGTTGGAGAATTTATCAACAAATCTCATGCCGCGTTGTTACTCTACTATTGTTGCCTATTTTATGATTCTACTGTTTCGTAATATTTGCCAATTATTTCCTATATCCTGGCTCTAAAAACATGGCTTTTCCTCTCTTTTCCAGGAGTTACAGCCAAAGAAATTCGAGAAAAGCTTGAAGACCCTATAATTTTAGAGCTAGTTGTATTCTAACAGTCAAAACATCTGGCTGTTTGGAATGAACCATGTAATGACTGTAATAGACTAATAGACTATTCTTGCCTGTTGTTTGAAATTTTCCATATCTTTCATGTTTCAGTTAAATAAATGTTATGTGATGATGAATAGAAATTTGATGAGTGAAATCATCTTATGAAATTATGTACTGTGATTTTCGCACAGAAGAAATATGAAAAAAGGCTGAAATTTGTTCTAGACCAAATATTAATTGAGCTCTAAATAGGTCCTGGTCCAAATTATATTGACAACTGTTTCAAAAAACAGAAAAAGCTAAGAACTAATTGGACAGTAAAAAGGCCAAGGCCCAAAACTGAAATATGAAACACAATGGCTAGAGCCCATAACAGTAACGAATAATTGTAGAAGAAGTAAAAGGCCATAATTATTGGGCTCAGCCCAAGTAAGAAACTATAATGGACTGGGCTGATTTTGATTTAAGACAATCTAGTTTCGTCACAATTTTGCCACGTAGGATCGGCCACGTAGGATCTGACTTGGCCAGGCTAGATGGCTCATGACGATATTGGATCGTCATAGACGTTATGACGATCCAATATCGTCATAGACGGTTATGACGATTTTACCAAAATCGTCGTTATAGTTCATTTGCGACGCCCAGCTTTCGACGATCTCAAAATCATCATAGAATCGTCATAAACAGAGTACTATGACGATTTTGTGACGAAAATGGAGGGTCATATATAGACAAATTCCTTGTAGTGTCGTAGCGGTGTTTTCCGAGAGAAAGAGTTTCTCACAAAGGGAACAAGTGGAAGGTCGATGCGATTTGAAGGAGTTCAAGATGATCCAGTTGGGGATACTTCTATGAGTGATGCTATTGTATCAGAACAAGTTGAGGAACCCGTGGCAATAGAAGCACCACAACCACGAAGGTTGGCGAGGCTCCGCGAAATGCAGGAATTATTATTGTTAGAAAATGATGAGCCTGTGACCTATGAAGTGGCGGTGGACCCAGACTCTGAGAAATGGCTGATATCCATGAGATCCGAGATAGATTCCAAGGGAGACAATCAAGTTTGGAACTTGGTTGACCTGCCTGATGGTTTTAAAGCCATCGAGTGCAAATGGATCTACAAGAAGAATATTGATATGGATGGAAATGTTCACATCCATAAAGCTCGACTTGTTGTAAAAGGTTTTCGACAAGTTCAAGGAGTTGACTACGACGAGACTTTCTCGCATGTAGTGATCATTCTAGCCATTGCTACACATTGTGACTATGAAATTTGGCAGATGGATGTCAAGATGGCTTTCTTAAATGGAATCCTTACTGAGGACGTGTATATGATGTAGCCCGAAGGTTTTGTCGATCCAAACAATGCTAGAAAGGTATGAAAGTTTCTAAAGTCTATTTATGGGCTGAAGCAAGCATCTCGGAGTTGGAACATTCGATTTGATGAAGTTGTGAAGGAGTTTAGCTTCATAAAATAACGAAAAAGAACCTTGTGTTTACAAGAAGGAAAGTGGGAGAGCGCTTGTATTTTTAATCTTATATGTAGATGATATATTGATGATTGGAAATGACATTCCTATGCTCGAGTCTGGTAAGACCTCATTGAAAAATAGTTTTTCGATGAAGGACTAAGGATAAGCGGCATATATTCTGGGCATCAAGGTCTATAGAGATAGATCAAGGAGGTTAATTGGATTAAGCCAGAGTACATACGTTGACAAAGTGTTGAAACAGTTCAGCATGGAAGAGGCTAAGAAGGGGTTCTTGCCCATGTCTCACGACATTAAACTCAGCAAGACTCAGTGTCCTTCGACTACTGGTGAGCGTGAGCTCATGAGCAGGGTTCCATATGCTTCGTCTATTGGATCCATCATGTATGCAATGATATGTACTCGCCCAGATGTTTCCTATGCTCTAAGTGTTGCGATAAAATACCAGGCTGATCCAGGTGAAGGTCACTGGACAACGGTAAAGAATATCCTTAAGTACTTGAAAAGCACTAAGGATGTGTTCCTAGTTTATGGAGGTGATGATGAACTCAGTGTAAGGGGTTACACAAATGCGAGTTACCTTAATGACTCAGATGATTCTAGATCATAATCTGGTTATGTATTTGTCATGAATGGTGGTGCTGTGAGTTGGAAAAGTTCCAAGGAAGATAAGGTGGCCTCCTCTTCAATAGAAGCTAAATATATTGCCGCCTCAGAGGCTACAAAGGAAGCTGTTTGGATTAGGAATTTCCTGATCGCTCTTGGTGTGGTTCAGGGCGCTTCCAATCCCATGGATGTTTATGTAGCACCCCCCGGGGTTAGGGTTAAACTAACCACAGATCACCATTTAAGATAAGTTCAACTCCCAAACACGGAATATCACAGTATGATTCGGTAACATTACAGAACACAGGGATTCAAGATCATAAGTTTGAACTCTTAACAGAGTAAGATATTAGAGTTATTACAAACCAGAGGTCATAGAACCAACATTACATCACACAGAGAAAGCAAATTATGTTGTTCTACACAATAACTTAGCAAAAGGCCTAAGAGGCCATAAAAAAAGTGGCGTCCATCCCATAGTCCTCAGGCTCCTACCTGGGACCCCCAACTACTCATCGATGTCAACGTAGAAGCCACCTTCAGTTGCAACCAGATCCTCTGTAGAAAAACAACAATGGCGCAAGGCTTAGTACGAGAATGTACTCCGCTATACTTAGATAACCTCGTATCTACATGCTCTGGCTAGAAAGGCTTTATCTGGATTTTTTTTGCGGAAAGCAATCTTTATTTGTAAACAAGAGAGAGAAGAGGCTCTTCTACTCAGAATCTTTTAAAAGGGATGAGATAGCGACTTCTTCATCTTGTTCATCACATCTCGATAACCACCAGCTTCATCAGAACCTCCTATCTAGGATCATCCCCTCAACCCAGAGGAAGCATCCTTAAGCACACGTGGATCAACAAGTTTTATAATGGTTAAAGTTATCTATGATCTTAGAATCTGGTCACCAAGCGTTCATAACCGTGAACACGGCTTTTCGAAAAGATTAATACCCTGCAGGGATGTACAACTTTACCCACACGCACCAACCGACTATTAATGCCAAATATTATTAGCCCTCTTCCTTGGAAGGCCGGCAGAGGGTGGTTGACCACGACCTTTACCTTGCTTTCGCCGAGACCATGAGTCACATAATAAGTATGGTTCTGCCGTAACGGGTCAAATACCTATGCCGGTACTTAAAGATTTGAGGCGAGGTTGGTTTACTAGGGGCGCTATCTACCCCAAGAAACCGCGGCCACGCTTCCCTACCCGTTATGATGCACCTCCTTCACCCCCTCTTTCTAAAACGTTTTCAATGTGTATGCCAAATGGAAAGCCCGAACTATGTGACTCGTGGAATCTACTAGGCAAGTTAGACAGTCGAGGGGTTCCCAAGCCCCGTGTGGTTGTACGCTTGTCTCGGTTCCAAAGGAAAGAAATCAGTTCCTAGTGGTGGTGAGCATGGGACTACGAATACCACACCCAACGTGGCCTGCCATACAAGCCTTAGCATGTTTAATTAACTCCTTCGAGGATGTCATCATCTCCGATCTCTCTAGATTCCCAGGCATCTCTGATTCATCATTCGGACATATCAAACGTTGTTACTATGCATGGCTAAGCTGTAGATCATAGAATCTCTAGCGACGCTCAAATGCCAGACCTAGGTATGCTAGGAGCAGTGGATCAGGAGTATAAGGCTACAAAGGGAAACAATGTAGCAGATAGGTAACACTAGATACTGCCAAAAGACCACATTGGAATCGTGAGCATCATAGCGAGAAAGTAATATACTTTATAAAACATAGGTTCAGAATGAGAGGCTACGCTTGCCTTGTCCGTCAAAAGACAGGTATGGATCGTCGGTGTTGTTGACTTCAGCTTCGGTCTCGGATCCTATCGCAAAGAACCAATACCGGAAAGAAAGGCAACAATCAAGACATGGCATCGATGCAATGTTCAAACAAGGATGATGATATGACAAGTTGAATTGCGTTGAAATGAAACCCCTAAAACATGCTCGGCAATTTAAATGGGGTTCCGAGGGTTGAAAACCCTCATTCCGAAAACTCCGGAAACACATGAGAGGGGTTACTATGTTCTTCTAATTAACCTTGTCATGTAAGTTGCTTAACAATGCATGATCATAGCTCTATTAGAACATTTTGATATATTATACATATTTTTCTAAGTTATAAATAATATGTTATGAATTTTACAAGTTTATATCATTTCCTGAAATTATTAAAACCTTTATTACATCAGGCTAACGTCATAATACAACCTAGGGCTTTTGTTACCACATATGAACATACCCACTGTGACTGACTGGTGGGGCAGAAGCCACATCAGCAGCCACACGCGCAAAATTGGGGTCAGGGCATTTCTCACCGGGGCTGGTTCTAGCCACTGCGGCTACCACGTGGGGCCTGGGCCAGATCGGCTGCCACCGTGGCGCCACGTTGGTCTCGCCGGAGGACTGTCAGACGGCGGCGATAGACGGTGGAGGAGAGCGCGCGCGCTTGCGAAACTAAGCGGGCTAGAACGAGGGCGTTGCGGGCTACCTATTCGTGGTGGCGCCGCTGCTAATTGGTCACCAGCGGCGTGGTGGTGACAGTTCCCGATGGCGGCGGACGGAGAGGCACAGTGCGGGGTCGAACCAGAGGGGAAGGGAAAGGTTGGAGAGGTACACTGGGACCGCTAGCTCACCAGGAGTAGGCAGGGCTCGACGGAGAGGGTTGAGGTGGCC
Organism: Avena atlantica; assembly: GCA_910589765.1. Taxonomy (NCBI): domain Eukaryota; kingdom Viridiplantae; phylum Streptophyta; class Magnoliopsida; order Poales; family Poaceae; genus Avena; species Avena atlantica. The sequence goes on from OU342736.1 coordinate 39,078,388, forward strand.
GGAATCGTCGGGGACGGTGGCGGAGCTCGTCGGAGACCGAGGTCTCGATTCGACCTTCTGGGAGCACGCCGGCTCGAGCGGTTGGGGGCAATCGACGGAGTCGACCTCGGTGGTCACGCCAGTGAGCTCGTAGAAACGAGGGAAGGCGAGGATCGACGGCGAGCCGGAGCTCCCGCGAGCTAGGGTTCGGCCAGAGGGGAAATTGGGGAAGAGGGAGGGGATAGAGTTCACCCGGCGGCGGCAGGGGGTCTTATAGACGACGTCCATGACGGTAGCGCGCATCTCTTCGCGGCGGGCATCGCGGCGTGGACGGACGGCGACGGCAGCGACAGCGAGCAGCTCCCTGCGTCGTCCTTCTGGCTAGAGGAGTCAGAAAGGAAAAAGGAGGGGTGAAGGGGTACCGGGCCGGCTCCTGGGCCCCGGGTGGGCTGACCTGGGCCGCTGCTGGGCTGCAGGAAACGTTTCAGGGGAGAGTAAGAAGATCTAGGCCGGCCTGGGGGTGCTCTGGCTATATATATATATTATTTAAACAAATCCTTTTCCTTTTTCTGATTTCAGTTTTGTCTTTTGTAATCTCATTTGAGCTCTGTTTTGAATAATTCAAAATACAAGACTTTGTTAGAAATATTTGAAATATTGTAGGGGCCCTATTAATCCTTTTGGGCTCCAAACATTTTGTCATTCCCAAAAATTAAAACTATTTGAATGTGGTTTCAAAGAGAGGGGAAGAATCTAGGGTTTAGGGTTTGCATTTAATTCAACACACTTGATCACATGCATTATTTTATTGAGTTTAACACATACATGCAATTCTTAAGTACTATATATAAACTTGGGCTGTTAGAGCTCTACCCCCCTTATAAGAATCTCGACCCGGGATTCCTAAGTTTTAGAAAAGAAGGCAGGGTACTCAAATCTAAGACGTTCTTCTCGTTCCCAGGTTGCTTCATCCTCAGAGTGATGAGACCACTGAACTTTTAGGAACTTGATGTTTTGACTGCGAGTTTTGCGCTCGGTTTCATCAAGGATACGAACAGGATACTCACGATAAGACAGATCCTTTTGGAGATCAAGAGTTTGGTGATCAACACCACGGACAGGATCTTTGAAGCAACGCTTGAGTTGAGACACGTGAAAGACGTCATGCACCTCAGGGAAGTTTGCGGGCAACTCAAATTGATATGCGATTTTACCTTGCCTGGAAAGAACGCTAAAAGGACCAACATAGCGAGGAGCTAGTTTGCCTTTGATGCCGAAACGATGGACACCCTTCAAAGGAGTGACCCGGAGATAGGCTTGATCATCGACTTCATATTCAATATGTTGATGGTGACGATCATGATAGCTTTTCTGGCGAGACTGAGCAGTTTTCAAACGAACTCGAATGATACGAACTTGATCTGCTGCTTCCTGGATCATATCCGGTCCAAAGAACTTTCTTTCACCGGTTTCTAACCAGTTCAAAGGAGTACGACAGGTTCTTCCATATAGAAATTGGAATAGTGCCATACCAATAATGGACTGAAAATTGTTGTTGTAGGAGAATTCAGCAAAAGTAATGCATTTCTCCGAGTTCTTGCCAAAATATATGACACATGCTCTTAGCATGTCTTCAAGGATTTGATTCACTCTTTCGGTCTGGCCACCGGTGCTAGGATGATAAGCTGTACTGAAAGACAGACGAGTTCCCATAGCTTGTTGAAAACTTGCCCAGAACCTTGAGGTGAACAAACTTCCACGGTCAGAGATGATTTTCTTTGGTACCCCACGAAGGACAACTATTCGTGAGATATACAGATCATCCAATTGATTAGCAGTAATGCTCTCGCGAACAGGTAGGAAGTGGGCAACCTTGGACAAGTAGTCAACGATTACCCAGATGGCATCATTTCCTTTCTGAGTCTTAGGGAGACCAGTGATGAAATTCATACCAACTTCATCCCATTTCCACTCCGGGATTTTATGTGGTTGGAGAAGACTATCAGGTCTTTGGTGCTTAGCCTTGACGCGACGGCAAACATCACATTCAGCAACAAAACGAGCGATATCCTTCTTCATACCAGACCACCAGAATCTTTGGCGAAGATCCCGATACATCTTGGTAACTCCAGGGTAGATAGAAAGAAGTGATTCATGAGCTTCAGTAAGAATTATCTTCTTCAAGTCCTTTCCATTTGGTACTACCAAACGTGTACCGAAATATAGTACACCTTCCTCGTTAATAGAGAAACATTTAGCAACTCCGCTAGCAATGTTCTCTTTAATTGTATCCATCTCAGGATCTTGCCCTGAGCAGCTTTGATCTGATCCTCTAGAGAATACTTCACTTCCAGAGTAGAAAGAAATCCACGAGGAACTACTTCAAGGTTCAATCGAGCAAATTCCTCATGAAGAGAAGGTTGTGCTTGTTTGATCAGCAGAATGTTGCAATAAGATTTACGGCTCAGCGCATCAGCAACGAGATTGGCTTTGCCAGGTTGATAATTGTGGCCCAAATCATTGTCCTTGATGAGTTCCAACCATCTTATTTGCCTGAGATTCAAATCAGGTTATGTGAAAAGATACTTCAGACTCTGATTATCCGAGTATAACTCGCAACGGCTACCGAGAACGTAATGTCGCCATTGCTTAATAGCATGAACAACAGCTGCAAGATCAATATCATGAGTCGGATAGTTGTTCTCATGTGGTTTTAGCTGAAGGGAGGCATAAGCCACGACATGCCCATCTTGCATCAACACACATCTGAGACCTTGGTGGGAAGCATCACAGAAGACAACAAAGTCTTTGCTGGTGTCTGGGAGAACTAACATCGGTGCAGTGGTTAGCTTGGTTTTCAACATCTGGAAACTTTCTTCAGCCTTATCATACCATTCAAACTTCTTATCCTTCTTGAGAAGATCGGTCATTGGCTTTACAATCCTGGAGAAGTTCTCGATGAATAGACGGTAATAACCAGCCATCTCGAGAAAACTTCGGACATCCTTTACGGATTTAGGAGACTCCCAGTCAAGGATAGTTTGAACCTTATCAGGGATAACAACAACCCCTTGAGCGGAAACAACATGACCAAGGAATACGAGCTCTTGAAACCAGAACTCACATTTAGAAAACTTGGCGTAGAGACGATGTTCTCGTAGTTTTGTCAGCACCAACCTAAGATGTTCAGCGTGCTCTTCTTCAGTCTTGGAATAGACCAAAATATCATCGATGTAGACTATAGCGGTCCCAACCTTTAATAAGGTAGAGATCCCTGTGTTTACAATGATAGTCCCTGGATCAATAGCTAGCATCCACAATTAAGATGTAATATCAAGAAACAAAGGTCATAATACAACTTTATAACCAGGAATAAAATAATTCATTACATCTTACATAGCTCATTTGGCTATCTCATTACAATGCAGCAGAAATAACTATAGCATGGAGTCCTTCATCTTCAAAGTGCCACATGCAATCATGTTGGTTGTAGACTTGTAATCCTAATCAACACACTTCACTAACATCAAACAAACCTGCAACATTATAAGTTATAGCCACAAGGGTCAATACATTTGAATTGTATTGGCAAGTTTCACTACTATGTAGAAATAAGTGGATCCTATCATTACATGCATATTTGGCTAAGTAGGGTTTAGGCTCATTTGCAGAAATCAATATAGTTTTGTCCTATATTTTCAAAATAGTTTTGATCTTTTGAAAATCTTTCTTAACTCCTCGGAAAACTCCAAGTGCCTCAAACCCCTTGTTGTCACCATCAAGTTTTACTTCGTGAAATTGGAATGTCGAGATCTTCCATAGCTTCAGGCCTTAGTTGCTCAAAATTGTCCATAACTGGGGACACGGCTAAGTACTTAGAATTTTGATCTTCTGCAGAAGTTGTACACTTTACCCACATGACACAATCTCGTATTGCTGCCTCCAGTGGCCGCTGGATAAGTACTCACCAAAATGGAGTACTGGCAGATCGAGAATGTGACAAAGTATTTCCATAGGAGTCCTCCCAATACACAATGTTATCTTGTCAACCAGGCACCAATGTAGGGATAAATTTCCCTTACACAATTCTAGTTAACCTGAATATGCCAATGCATGGGTCTTCCACTATGTAGTTGACTAAGCCAGAGCCCATTTAGCATGTGGCTGTACACTGAAGCCACTGTACGAGAAACATGTCAAATCTCTAAGTCCCTGGGTGGGTTTCTTCTAGTGCACATACAAAAAGATAGCCATATACATGGTTCCTTTTGTTGCCACCTTGTCCAACCTTGAGTATCCTTGTCCACCCAGGTGGTTCATTGAGTACTTGTTTTATTATATAAAACTTATATCTTTTCAACTCTTCATATAATCATAACATGTATCCCATCCCAAATATATAGCAGGGCTAATCTTACTACAACTACAATGTTTCCACTAAGGGAGATATAAGGGTATTCTATTAGGATTCAGGATAGCATAAAATATAGTAGTCCTTATCATGCATGTTACAAAAATCCACTAAGTGTAATGAAAATAGTAGGACATGGATGATAGTGTCACTTGCCTTTTTTTAGTAGAGAATGTTGGTTCACTTCTTGATCTTGCAAATATCACACTCTTCTAATTCCACTCTAATTCAATCAAGCAAACACAAATTCAACTAGCATTCCAACCAATTTATCACACATAAAATAACAAAAACAAGGTCATGCATGCAAGCATGCATAAGATAGTTTTATTTAAAAAGGTGGTTTCAACTAGGCTTTAAACATTATAAAGTTCAAAGTGGTCATTTACTAAAGTGGTGAAACCATTTGCAAAAAGGTTTCATATCATAAACGAAATATTATGATAAGGTGATATTTTATGTAGTTGAAAATATCTTTTAGCAAAGTAATAATTTTATATTGTTCACCAAATAAGTTGTTAATTCACAAAACTTGGTGTTTAGGGTCAGAAGGTTTGAATCAAATCATTTCCCAAAGGTTTCACTCAAAAATCATTTCTAAATCATAATCAATATTTTTATTTGACTAGAAATGAGCTAAAATTCAATGATTTATTCCTTATCTTCACAGAATACATTTTTAAATCCATAAGTTGGTGCCTATGGTCAGTAGGTTCAAAACAAACCATTTTGCAAAGATTTCATCTCAAAAATATATCTAGAACAATTTTTTGTATTCAAAATAAGCCTACACATGTTTCTGCAAATTCAACCAATTTTCCAGAAGCAAAACGTTAAACAAAGTGCATGGTTGGGTAGGGTTTTTATTTCTGATTCCATTGATATAAAATTTGCAAATTTTGGACGTGTGGATCAAAAGTTATGCAATTTACAAATTCAATCAACAAATAGAAGTGTTTCTGTCTATTTAAACAATTCAGTGCCACGCGGCGTGTTTCTATTGGACGGTACCGCTTCGGGTGGATCGAGCTGTTCTGACCGCAGGATCTTATTTAGATTGCATGGCGCAGATCGAGTGATACCCCTTCGTCTATGTTCTAATCACAGCCACTGGATCAATATCCAACGGACGCAGTGTGTTTGACCTTTGCCTATCGGCGCACGCTCGGGCGGTAAGCTTGCCGACGATGCAGGAAGCGAGGGAGAGGGGGAAGTGGCTTACAGCGTTCGCGTGGTCGAGGTGAAGCTCGAGGTGATGTCGGCTTGGCGAGGGGCGCTCAGGAACGGAGGGGTTTGCTTGTCGGAGATGGCGTCGTCATCGGGCGGCTCTGTTTGACGACGGGGGAGAGGCTGCAGGTCGTGCCGAGGCAAAGTAAGTGCATGGTTAGACGTGGGCGAGCGTGGGGAGTATGGGAGTATCATTGGGAGGACTCGGGGTGGTCGGAGCTTACCGGGGAAACTCGACGCAGACGAGACAGACGGCGGCGCACGCTCAGGTGATGATGAAGCCGAGGTTACGGGGCACGCGCGGGGGAGTGCGAGTTACTGGCAGGTGCGTCTGGTGCTGGCGAGCAAGGCTGCGTGCAGTAGGAGGAGAGGGGCGGCCGTGGTTTGCCGGAATTAGCCGGGAACGCCGTCGGAGACAGAGGTGGTCGAGCTCGAAATTCACTCAGCCTGGGGCAGCGAGGGAGGGGAAAGAGAGAGGAGGCGTGGGCGTTGATGTACGCATGGTCACCGGAGGAATTAAGCCAGCCAATTAAGCGAATTCAACGCCGGAGTTAATGGCAGAAACGGCAAGGGTACGTGGTCGCGAGGGAGACGATGCTGAGGTGGCCAGTGGGGCCGAGCTGTCTGCGAGTGAGAGAGAGGGGGCACAGGGTCCACTAAGCAGTGACTCAGCGGGTGCGTTTTTCAGTGAAAAACGGTTCACTGCGGGGGAGAAGGAGTGGGCTGGTGTTGGGCTTGCTGGGCCTTGCTTAGTGGGTTGAGTTTGTTTCACTTTTTTTATACAGAAAGATTTTTCTTTTTCTATTTGAATTTCTCTTTTGATTTGCAAACAAATAATTCAAACAACAAATCAATTCAAACTACCACGAAACTTTGTATTGATTTTAATTCTGTTTAACAACATAATCCAAGGTCCAAAATAAAATAATTCTTTTATTATTTTAGGATCTATTAATAATAAAATAAATAGACCTTAGACTTTATTTCAAATAGGATTTAATTTATTCTAAAACTTTATTTGAAATCTAAATAATACCCAAAACCTTTTCAGTAGGTTTTCTTTGAAAATATAAAACACTTGGAAATCTCATTTAAAATAAATTAACAAGTTTTAGTGTTTATTTAAAATGGAAAAGCCTTTACTTTAATAAAATTGGATATTAATAAATCATCTTTATTTTATTTAAATAAACCTTTACTCTTTTTATCAAATAGAAATATTTTATTTCAAAAGCTTGGCCAAGTTTTAATTTGGCTCTATAAAATAATCCTTATTTATATTTCTACCTTTGCTTTATAAAACCATATCTTTTTATTTAAAGATCCAAAAATAGTGATTCCAACTATTATAACCTTATTTATTAATTGTTTATCTTTTTAAATCCCTATAGGATTTTATTTGATCAAAATTGGTTTTGATGTTTCCAATTGGATTCAAAAAGTTTCTTCTCACCCTAAATTTCAACAAAATTTTATTTTGTTTATTTATTTTTCACATTTCAAAATTTGGAAAATTTTGGGATGTGACATAGACCACGACGAACTTGTCAAGATACTCCATGAAGAGAGAGTTCATAAGCCGCATAAAAGTGGCTGGAGAATTGGTAAGACCAAAGGACATGACTGTGTACTCGTAAAGACCATAATGAGTGGTGAAATCAGTCTTAGGAATATCTTCCTTACGGATCTTTTTCTGGTGATACCCTGACCTTAAATCCATTTTGGAAAAGACAGTGGCACCACTTAACTGATCAAAGAGATCATTGATCCTAGGAAGAGGATACTTGTTCTTTGGAGTCACAACATTGAGTGGGCGATAATCCATAACCAGACGCGGTATATTAGTATCCCGCTTCTTGACAAAGATGGTAGGACATCCCCAAGAATATGTGCTGGGCTGAATGTATTTTTTCCCTTCTAACTCCTCTAATTTCTTCTTCAACTCCACAAGCTCATGATAAGGCATACGATAGGGTCTTTTAGAAACAGGAGCAGTTCCAGGAACCAACCCTATGACAAACTCCACACTTCGATCAGGTGGCATGCCAGGAAACTCCTCAGGAAAGACATCCGGGAATTCACAGACCACGGAAACATCTTGGATCTCTAACGGAGGTAGAACTTCAAGAGCATACAACTCTGCTTCAGGAATAGAAACAGCTAAAGGAGATAGTGACCCTACGGTCCAATACTTGACTATTATGCCAGTAGGACTAGTCAGAGTCACAGACTTGGTTGTACAATCGAGAATGGCTTGATAACGAGTCAACCAGTCCATGCCCAAAATGATGTCAATGTCAGTTGACTTGAGGGCGATCAAAGTAGTGGGGAAAATTTGAAATGCAACTTCAATTAGATTCCCATGACTAACCATGTTGGAACGCCAACTAGAACCAGGAGATTGAACCCGTAGAGGAACAGATAATCCCTCAAAACTTATCCCATGTATTCGAGCAAAAGCTTGTGACAGGAATGAATGCGATTCTCTAGAATCAAACAAAACTTTAGCTGGAATTTGATTGATATGAAGCGTACCCATGATGAAGCTTGGATCTTCCTGAGCCTCCTTAGTAGAGATATGGTTCAGGCATCCTTTTCCAACACCTGGATACTTATCATTCTTCTTTGGTGGTTGTGCCTTCTCAGCAACACTCTTTTGAGGACAGTCTCTTGCATAGTGGCCTGGGTGGCGATAGTTGAAACATATGAGGACTCATCCAGTACCAGCAGTAGGATAACTTGATCCACCATCATTGTTTGGAGTAACATTCAGACGGGGTGCATATCCATAAGTCCGTGGAGTATAAGGAGCACTTGGCACAGCACTATAAGGTACGAAAACACGACGCTTCTTATTACCAGAACCAGACTTGTGGTACCCCTCCTGAGGACGCTTACGGGTTGCTTCATACTCCACTTTTCCACTCTCAGCTTTCATAGCCTTATTAACAAGACCTTGGAAGTTACCAAAGTCCATGAGGTGGATATCTCAGCGAACCTCAGGATCCAGTCCCTTACGGAACAGAGCATGCTTCTTTGCATCAGTGGAGACCTCTTCAGTAGCATAGCAGGCAAGATGATTGAAGTTGCGCTGGTAATCACACACGAAACCAGTGCCTTGCTTAAGCTTGAGGAACTCCTCTCTCTTTTGATCCATCAGACCCTCCAGAATATGATAAGCTCGGAAGGCTTCAGTGAACTCTTGCCAAGTAACAACATGTTGAGCTTCTTGCATAGCTAAGAAATTCTCCCACCAGGAGTTAGTTGCTCCCTCCATATGATAGGCAGCAAAAGTCACCCAATCAGCTTGAGCAACATGACCAAACTGAAGTTTACGCTCCATGGTGCGAAGCCAGGAGTCCGCATCAAGTGGCTTAGTGGAATAGCTGAAAACTGGCAGAGTGAGACGTGTGAAGTCCTTGATACCAACTTGATTGTTCTGACATTGAGCAGTGTTGCGCTCAATCCTTTCAAGGAGCCTCATGTTGTCAGCACGGTTGGTTTCATACATGGCCATGAGTTTAACCATGGACGGTGGTGGAGGAAGGTTGGAAGATTCACCCTCATTTGCGGCACCACGTGCGTGATCACGAGTACGGGCACGAGAGGTATCACCCATCTTGAAAGAACAAAAGGATATTAGACAAAAGATTCAAAGGAGCAAGACGAAAGGATGAACAAAGAGTACTTGATTTAAAAGTATCATCTTATCAAGCATGGTAGTATTAAAGCATACTAATTTATACAGTAACCAGCTGACTTACAAACCATAACAATAGAATGCTAAGATGTTACACACAAAGCAAAATTGAGATGTCTTAGAACTCTGAGAGTAGCAACCAAGTACGGAGTACTTTACAAAAAACAAACCCAAAACCACGACCCTAAAAGTTTTGAGATATAAGGTAAGGAATGAAAACCTTTTCAAACCAAATAAGGTAAGAGAAACTCCATCATCAGAAACACACCAGAGAAGGAGTAAAAAGAATCCTAGTCAGAGTTTCTGTAAATAGTTTTTAACTTTCAAATAGTTTTGTCAACTTCTAGACTCAACATCGACCAATAAAAGGGTTTCCTACAGGCAGTCCTGCTCTGATACCAAAACCTGTAGCACCCCCGGGGTTAGGGTTAAACTAACCTCAGATCACCATCTAAGATAAGTTCAACTCCCAAACACGGAAGATCACAGTATGATTCGGTAACATTACAGAATAGAGGGATTCAATAGCATAAGTTTAAACTCTTAACAGAGTAAGATATTAGAGTTATTACAAACCAGAGGTCATAGAACCAACATTACATCACACAGCGAAAGCAAATTATGTTGTTCTACACAACAACTTAGCAAAAGGCCTAAGAGGCCATTAAAAAGTGGCGTCCATCCCATAGTCCTCAGGCTCCTACCTGGGACCCCCGACTACTCGTCGATGTCAATGTAGAAGCCACCTTTAGTTGCAACAAGATCCTCTGTAGAAAAACAACAATGGTGCAAGGCTAAGTACGAGAATGTACTCCGCAATACCTAGATAACCTCGTATCTACATGCTCTGGCTAGAAAGGCTTTATCTGGATTTTTTTTGTGGAAAGCAATCTTTATTTGTAAACAAGAGAGAGAAGAGGCTCGTCTACTCAGAATCTTTTAAAAGGGATGAGATAGCGACTTCTTCATCTTGTTCATCACATCTCGATAACCACCAGCTTCATCAGAACCTCCTATCTAGGATCACCCCCTCGACCCAGAGGAAGCATCCTTAAGCACACGTGGATCAACAAGTTTTATAATGGTTAAAGTGATCTATGATCTTAGAATCTGGTCACCAAGCGTTCATAACCGTGAACACGTCTTTTCGAAAAGATTAATACCCTGCAGGGGTGTACAACTTTACCCACACGCACCAACCAACTCTTAGTTCCAAATATTATTATCCCTCTTCCTTGGAAGGCCGGCAGAGGGTGGTTGACCACGACCTTTACCTTGCTTTCGCCAAGACCATGAGTCACGAAATAAGTATGGTTCCGTCGTAACGGGTCAAATCCCGAAGCCGGTACTTAAAGATGTGAGGCAAGGTTGGTTTACTAGGGCGCTATCTACCCCAAGCAACCGCGGCCATGCTTCCCTACCTGTTATGATGCACCTCCTTCACCCCCTCTTTCTAAAACGTTTTCATTGCGTATGCCAAATGGAAAGCCCGAACTATGTGACACATGGAATCTACTAGGCAAGTTAGTCAGTCGAGGGGTTCCCAAGCCCCGTGTGGTTGTACGCTCGTCTCGGTTCCAAAGGCAAGAACTCAGTTCCTAGTGGTGGCGAGCATGGGACTACGAATACCACACCCAACATGGCCTCCCATACAAGCCTTAGCATGTTTAATTAACTCCTTCGAGGATGTCATCATCTCCAATCTCTCTAGATTCTTAGGAATCTCTGATTCATCATTCGGACAGATCAAACATTGTTACTATGCATGGCTAAGCTATAGATCACAGAATCTCTAGCGATGCTCAAATGCCAGACCTAGGTATGCTTGGAGCAGTGGATCGGGAGTATAAGGCTACAAAGGGAAACAGTGCAGCAGATAGGTAACACTATATACTGACAAAAGACCACATTGGAATCATGTTCATCATAGCGAGAAAGTAATATACTTTACAAAACATAGGTTCTGAATGAGAGGCTACGCTTGCCTTGTCCGTCAGAAGACAGGTATGGATCGTCGGTGTTGTTGACTTCAGCTTCGGGCTCGGATCCTATCACGAAGAACCAATACCGGAAAGAAAGGCAACAATCAAGACATGGCATCGATGCAATGCTCAAACAAGGATGATGATATGACAAGTTGAATTGCGTTGAAATGAAACCCTAAAACATTCTCGGCAATTTAAACGGGGTTCCGAGGGTTGAAAACCCTCATTCGGAAAACTCCGGAAACACATGAGAGGGGTAACTATGTTCTTCTAATTAAACTTGTCATGTAAGTTGCTTAACTATGCATGATCATAGCTCTATTAGATAGTTCTAATTTTTCTGAACATTTTGATATATTATCCATATTTTTCTAACTTATAAATAATATGTTATGAATTTTACAAGTTTATATCAATTCTTGAAATTATTAAAACCTTTATTACATCAGGCTGATGTCATAATACAACCTAGGGCTTTTGTTTCCACATCTGAACATACCCACAGTGACTGACTGGTGGGGCCGAAACCACATCAGCAGCCACACGCGCAAAATGGGGGTGAGGGCATTTCTCACCGGGGCTGGCTCTAGCCACTACGGCTGCCAGGTGGGGCCTGGGCCAGATCGGCTGCCACCGTGGCGCCACGTCGATCTCGCTGGAGGACGGTCAGACGGCGGCGATAGAAGGTGAAGGAGAGCGTGCGCGCTTGCAAAACTAAGCGGGATAGAACGAGGGCGTTGCGAGCTACCTATTCGTGGCAGCGCCACTGCTAATTTGTCACCGGCGGCGTGGTGGTGACGGCGCCCGACGGCGGCGGACGGAGAGGCACGGTGCGGGGTCGAACCAGAGGGGAAGGGAAAGGTTGGAGAGGTCCACTGGAACCGCTAGCTCACCAGGAGAAGGCAGGGCTCGACTGAGAGGGTTGAGGTGGCCGGAATCGTCGGGGACGGCGGTGGAGCTCGTCGGAGACCGAGGTATCGATTGGACCTTGTAGGAGCACGCCGGCTCGAGTGGTTGGGGGAAATCGACGGAGTCGACCTCGGTGGCCACGCCAGTGAGCTCTGAGCGACGAGGGAAGGCGAGGATCGACGGCGAGCCAGAGCTCCCGCGAGCTAGGGTTCAGCAAGAGGGGAAATTGGGGAAGAGGGAGGGGATAGGGTTCACCCAGCGGCAACAGGGGTTCCTATAGAGATGTCCATGACGGTAGTGTGCATCTCTTCGCGGCGGGCATTGCGGTGCGGACGGACGGCGACGGCAGCGACAACGAGCAGAACCCTGCGTCGTCCTTCTGGCCAGAGGAGGAAGAAAGGAAAAAGGAGGGGTGAAGGGGTACCAGGTCAGCTCCTGGGCCTCGGGTGGGCTGACCTAGGCCGCTGCTGGGCTGCAGGAAAGATTGCAGGGGGAGGAAGAAGATCTGGGCCGGCCTGGGGGTGCTCTGGCTATATATTTTTTTAAACAAATCCTTTTCCTTTTTCTGATTTCAGTTTTTTCTTTTGTAATCTCATTTGAGTTCTATTTTGAATAATTCAAAGTACAAGACTTTGTTAGAAATATTTGAAATATTGCAGGGGCCCTATTAATCCTTTTAGTCTCCAAACATTTTGTCATTTCCAAAAATTAAAACTATTTGAATGTGGTTTCAAAGAGAGGAGAAGAATCTAGGGTTTAGGGTTTGCATTTAATTCAACACACTTGATCACATGCATTATTTTATTGAGTTTAACACATGCATGCAATGCTTAAGTACTATATACAAACTTGGGCTGTTACAGTTTATTGTGACAACAATGGTGCTATTGCACAAGCCAAGGAGCCTAGACAGCACCAGAAGAACAAACATATTCGCATGCGTTACCATCAGATTCGTGAGTTCGTTGAGGATGGTAGTGTAATGATATGCAAAATACATATAGACTCAAATGTTGCTGATCCCTTTACAAAGCCACTCCTGCAGCCTGCGCATGAAGTGCACGCAAGAGCAATAGGTATTATATAATATCTAGATTAACTCTAGTGCAAGTGGGAGACTGAAGGAAATATGCCCTAGAGGCAATCATAGAGATAATTATACTTCTTACGTATCCATGAGTTTTTGTAACGTTCCTTGAATATCCATATCAGGAAACTTGTATAGATTGGCAATTATGTGAATTGTTTGTGAAACTCTATACTTGTATGGTTATCTAATAGTTGTCCCTAGTCGGAGTTCATGTAAGGACACACATGAATATCAGACTAGGACATCGATTGGTTGATGACTATGTTTCGCAAGTCATAGACATGGAGATGTTAAACCAATGATGTGGACACATGTTATGAAAATGGGGTTGGACTCACCCAACTTGAGACTGGCAATTAGACTTGCAGCTCTCTCTACACATCGTGTACATTTTGTCCTTAGACCTGAGATTGTCGCATGTACTTGAGATGTGGATCGACCTACTTTGGGGGCTATCAGACGCTGCTCCGTAACTGGGTAGTTATAAAGGTAGATTTCGGGTTTTTATTGAAGCATGCTGCAAGGAATTGGTCAATCAAGATGGGATTACCCCCTCTCTACTTGAGAGAGATATCTCTGGGCCCATCGAGTGATCGGATCCAGAAATGCATGGCCGTGCTACATATGGTTAAGAGTGATTCCGAATCATGGTATCGAGAAAGGGAGGTCAGCTTGGAGCTAGACCAAATATCGTGAGGCAAAGGGAAAGACATGTACTTAACCTTGTGATGGTTCGTCCGAATGATCTTTGTATGCGTTTAGAAGTTGGAACGTCTTGCTATAGGCCGCTGCCAACTTTTAACAGAATAAGTGTATCTGTGTCATGTCTATGCGTATATGAACCTATAGGGTCACACACTAAAGGGGCTGGAAGCCTAATGAGGATTGGATCTGAATTAGACCAGTCTTAGGCTACTAATGGGATGCTAATGTAGAATCCCACTAGGGATGCCTATATAAGAGAGGGTGGGGCGAGTTGACCAGCGTTGAGCATTCCACCCAGCCGCCACTCCTCACGCCTATGTTGTATGCACGGACTTATCAGTCCGGCGTCTGATGCTTCCACCCTGCGCAAGGGGAGTTGCTCGTGGTACGAGTACAAGGAGGAGACGTAGAACATCTACACAGCCTCGACGCGCTTCATCAAGTTCTGCAACTGCGCGTCTAGTGGTAATCCCGAGATCTATGACAATAGTAATCCTGGTTTACGCGGTAGAATTTTTTTTGATTTGCACTAGTGTAGCCTAACCGTATCCCTTCATTATCCGCCCCAATCCAAATCTCATGGTTAATGCGTGATATACGGCGCAGGAATCACTGGCGACATTTGTTGTTAAGTCCTAGATGATATATTCCTGTGCGGTGGTATTCCAATTGCCAGAGTTAATAGATTAGTTGATTACCCTAGATCAGTTACCAATAGTTCACATTATTATCAAAAATAGTGTCTTCACCTTTTTGAAATGCTGGTGATGACAACACAAGGTTTGTAAATACTTTACAGAAAATAACCGAAGTACATGAGCAAGTGTGAACTTGCCTTTTTTATCACAAGATTATGTAACCACGGTCTTCGAGATGATATAATATCCAATATCTGAAACCAACATCATTGGTTTGGTAAGGACTAATGTTTAAAGAAGCAATATGCAATTATGCATAAGTAATGCTATACTGTTTTGTAAAAATTCCAAAATGAATCCCTAATACTTTAAGTGAAGTGAACTTAGGTGATTTCTTTAAGAGTTGGTTCATCTTTAAATTTTACATTTATAAGGATCTTAAGTATTAACATTCAAGATATAAAAGTAGAGGGTTAAGCAATCTAAGATTGATGTTAATTGCCATGTGGTAAATATGATGAAAGTCTAGGTGTTGAGTTCTTAAGAATTGAAGGAACTATTATAGAGGTTTTGTTTGAAGTGGCAAAAAGAATAACATTTGAATAAATTAGTGTTTAGGTTAGATTAATCAATTTTGAAGGTTACTAGGGTTTTTGTTGGTTACAAATGTTGCTAAGTTATTATCCTTTAATTGGTTATATACGTCACCAAAGTTAACTATAAAAACATGAATATACTTCAAATAAGATGTTATGATTATTTAGACCATTATCAAGTTTTCGAATTTTGACAAGTATAATTCCGAGTGTGGAATTATTCACTTTCAACTAAAGTGAATAATGAATTTAGGATTTGATGTCTTGTTATGAAAATAACACGCAATTTATTAATGAGAGCATAATTAGATGATCTTAGTAATTTGTTAGGATTTGAAGTCATGTTAATGATGATTAAGAGATAAAGACCATTCACTATATTATATATGAGTGATACACAATATTTATTTAAAAGTGTTTTAATTGATTTTAATATTTTAAAGAATATTTTGTAGTTAATAGCTTTACTTAAGCTTGATTATGAATCCAAGTTATGGTTTTGGAATTAGCATTTAGATATAAAATATTTAAGGTTTTAAAGGAGTATTATAAAGTTAATGGTTTACACTTAAGTTTTGTTATAATTATGGATTTATACTTAGTAATTCAACTTATAGTATTTAGTGTTTTATAAAGAAATGTGGTTATTTCCTACTTAGGAAATAATTTTAAAGAATTAATAAAACAATTATCTCATTTTAATAGAATAGGTAATAGATAAATATTTATTACTTTCAAATCTTAAAAACATTTCTAATGGTGTATGTAATATTTTTCTAGTATAATATATCTATTTAAGATTTAAAAAATGATTTTTAATTATTTTCAAGTATTATTCTTATGTTTATAAAATTCTATAAAGAATTAAATGTCTTTGAATACTTTCTTCAAATTTTATTTATAAAAGAATTGAGTTAGTATTTTTATAAAATAGTAAATTTATTTTTATACACAAAAATTATTTTTATTGGCTTTTAGGACTTTTCCTTATTTCATGAAATTTCACTTATGATTTAATGGTGTTAATATTTATATCCATTTTATTTAACTCAAGCAAGTAAGATTATATTTTTATTAGGTAGATATTATTTTTTTGATCATTTCGATATATTATATGTATTTTTCGGATTTTTTTATATTTTTCTAGAGCTTATTTTACCTCATGGGTATATTGGTTATTATGTATTTTAAACAATCCCCTTTTAGAACATGGGCCTGGCCCATTGGGCTGGCCCGGCCTGACCCGGCCTGACTCGGCCCACTTTGGCTGGTCCAAAAGCCCCCCTTGATAGCGGCCTAGTACCCCCACACATTCTCTCCCTCTCACATATCTCTCTCATGACACCACTCAGGCCACCCGATGCCACTGTCGCAGGCGATTCTGGCCACCTTCGGCCACCGTGGCCGCCGCCGCGGTGCAGGATAACGTGGTCGACGTCGTTGCTTGTCATTGTCTAGCTCGATTCGGTGCTAGCGTCCTCTAATGGCTATGCTGACCCCACCATGTGGCTAGGGTTTGGGGCTCCGCCACGCACTAGACGCTCCGGTGATCCCTCAACGGTGTCGATGTTGTTCTCCTTCTGCGGTGGTCTTTGACGCGCTGCTGGCGTGGGTCACAGCGCCCCTTCTAGGTGCTCCCCGTGCCACCTCTCCTCTATGCTTCCTCTTCAATAACTTTGCGAGGACCTCGAGTAAGTCTTTCCTTCACCCCTCTATGTGCGCTTACGCAGTTTGTTCTCTCTCTGTCTAGGTGCCCTTGTAGAGTGCACTCTCTATGTGCCCACAGAGAAGAACTAGGTTTCTTCCCTGTTACTGAGTGTGTAGTTGTATATAATGAACTACTACATGCTTACCTTCCGTGGTTACTCTTATGGATTGATTATATACCCTATTGTGGAATTGTTGACAGTGATTACTGTCACTATTAGTCTAATGCTTGAACCTCTCTTACTGTTAGTGTCAGTCTGATGCCTTTATGTCCATGTTGTGATTAGAAACGTAGTCTTTGGCTATGGTGGATGTGCTTCAGGGTTAAGGTTTATAGTTAATCCCCTATGTAAATATCGCTGATGAACCTTGATGAACTTGAGTGGAGATATATATATGTATGATTCCTAAACGGTGATGTTTAGGAAGATGATTAATAACTTCTGTTTTCTAAAGATTGTTGGACTGTGAACTCTATCTTTGGGCTACCTAGTCAGACTAGGTGTTGTGACACCCTCTCTAAGTGGCACATATATTGGAATTAACCTATGATTTCTGTGATGTTGGTTAAACCTTATTTGATGATATAGATAAATTGAGTTGCTACAGAGATTCCACCATTTATTGGAATATGACATGTAGCAATTCATGGCTTGATATGTTGCTATCTAGTTTAAACTAGAAAGTACCAAGTTAATCAAAGATGGCTGATGGGGATACACCTACTGGGGTATACTCAGCAGGACGTTTCCGACTGGCCCGAGGGCTGGCGAGTGGGCCTGCAGAACGGCGAGTGGATCAGAGCCCAGCGAGGTACCAAGCGACTGGAAGCTGAAGGCCCAGGCGAGCAGATAGGCCCAGTCGGACTAGGTTAAACAATTACCGAAGCTGTAACCGAATCGGTTGAGATATGTAAACCCTAGGGGAGGTGAGTCTATATAAACCTCCCTATGGGGTGAGTAGAGACACGTTCCCTCATACACCCAAGCGACTCGCCGCCTAGCCGCCGAGCTCGCCCATTGTAACACCTCCATAATACAATCTAGCAGGAGTAGGTCTTTACCCTCCGGGGGGCCGAACCTGGGTAAAACCCTGTGTCTTTGCCCTCATCTCGCACCGCAGATGGCTGGCCGCCCTTGCCCCTCGTTCTACTACTCGCTGCCGATTGCAGCATCTGCCGTGACCATTCCCACGACAGTGGCGCCCACCGTGGGGCCTGGACGGTCTGGCCGGTGTTCTGCGGCGAGATCCAATCTGCCCATCAACGAGATGGTCGCCACCGGCCGCATGATAGCGATCGGCGAGATGCTCCAGATCTTGCCGAGCAGCTACGTCCCGGCGGCGCGACCCGTCACGCACAGCGTGATCCTGCCAATCGGCACGATCAGCCTCTTCGTCGGCCTCACCGACGTCATCGTCTCGGAGGACTCGGCTCGCATCCGCGAGTCGCCGCCACGCGATCGGCTCTCCGAGAGCCAGGTTCGCATGATCCACCGCCTTGCCTCCGAGTACAACTCGGCCCACAGCAACGTGGTCGGGAACTCAGCGGCCGCAGAAGATGCGGCCCTCACCGATGACGCCGACTCGGCGACCCCGGCGTCACTTCCGGATCCATCACCGCGGCCTCATCCGCGGGCTCCATCGCCTAGGTCTCCAACGCGGGAGACTTCGAGGACCCCTCCATCCTCTGGATCTTCGAATTCGACTCTGGGTCGGAGAACTCCGCCGACCTCCGCGATGGTGCCAATCGCCATGCCGCGGCTTTTATGGCCACCGGCACCGATCCACCGGAGGATCCTTTCTCCACCCCAATCCCTCCTAACGCCACGGCAACGGAGGTCGAGGAACTCCGCCTGAAACTGGCGGAGGCGGTACGCAAAGAGCAGGCCGAGCGCGAAAAATTTCGCCTCGAGCAGGTGACGGCGCAAGAGCTGTCACGCTACCACCAGCAGCGGATCAGGTCACGCTTGAACTCCACCGTTCAAGGGCGTGCCCTGAACTTCGACGACGAAAACGACCCGGCCCGCATAGCCGAGCGCGCGATCTGCGAGAACGCGCCACCAGGAGGAAGCGCCCGGCCCCCGCCAGGATCAACGGCGATGGGTTCCCCACCACCACCCAACCGCACCCCTCCCAGGGACCAACCGCGGATAGTTGTCTCCTCACGGGAGCGAGACGCAAACGGCCTCCCACTGTTCTCCACCCCAATGGACAACCCCGTGGCAGGCCGAGCAGCAGCCGATAGCATCACGGCCACTGGCGATGGCGCCTTACAGATCCAGTACGTCAAGGCCCTGCTTGCGAAGGCTGTGGAGCAGCAAAAAGCGGGCGCCGACTCGCAAGGTCGAGTATACTCGCGTTCCTCGGGAAGCAGAGCGGCCTCAAGCGGCCGCCCAGCAGCGGCAAACACCCTCAATTGCCCGCCACCAGAGCCACTGCAGCTCCAACACCGACCCGCGAACGCGGCACTCTCCACCAACGATCCCAGGCCGGCGACCAACTTCGTCGCCGCTAACGGACAACCCATCGATGCCCGCACTCACATCATCAACAACCAAAACTGGCGCGCACGCCAGCCCGACGACTTGCGGCAGACCCTAACTAATCGCCGCGATGGCAAGCCTATGGGGTCGCTCAGCCGACTTGGGCCTAAGTGCTTCGGACCAATGATCCGAGGCGAGAAGTACCCGCCAAACTTCAAGGCGCCAAAGGAGATAGAAAAATACGACTCCTCGTACGACCCCACAGTCTGGCTCGACACATACCTCATGGCAATGGGAATCGCGGGTCACACTGACCTACTCGCCGCCCGTTACCTCCCACTGATGATGGAGGGGACGTGCAGGCAGTGGATCAACACTCTCCCCCAGGACAGTATCGACTCCTGGGAGGAAATGCGCGACGCCTTCATCAGGCACTTCGAGTGCTCCTACACCCGCGCCACCACCATCGAGGACCTGGAACGATGCGTCCAGGGACCCCGTGAGTCGACCCGCAACTGGGTCCAACGGTGGCAAGAGCTCTGGTACAACGCGGTCGGCATCCACCCAGACACCGCGATCCATTGCTTCAAGACCTCGTGCCGCTACGAGCCTCTAGTCGCCAAGCTTAAGCGACACTCCCGCACACTCGACAACATCCCCGACCTCCTCGAGATCGCCAAACGGTACGCCGAGGAGGATCCAAACCAGGAAACCGATGACGAGTCAGGAGGGCAACGCCGCACGGGCGGCAACGACTGCGGACGCCGAACCGACCTACACTACAGCGGCACCCGCCTCACTGGCAAGCGCCGCAGCGACGGGCGAGTCGACTTCGTCGCCAACGCTGGGCACGCACAGCGCGAGCCCAAGAGCTACCGCCGCGACGGAGGGCAACGGCGCGACGGCGGCAATTACAAGAACAAGCCAAGGTTCGATCCTGCGGCCCTCCTTAACCAACCATGTGCGTTCCACAGCAGGGAAGGGAAGCCCGCAACGCACACCACCGCCGACTGCCACACCCTCAGGGAAATCGAGAAGGCACGACACGCGCGGGAGGACACCGACAACGACCCTCCAAATGGCGGAAAATTCGGCAAAGTAGCCGGCTCGCTCCACACCTTCACAGGCTTCAACACGAAGCGCGAGAAGAAGGTCATCGCCCGTGCCGTCTCCGTCAATGCGGTGGCCCAAACAGACGTCCCCCAGTTCCTGAACTGGTCGGAACAGCCCATCACCTGGAGCCGGCAAGACCACTCGCCACACATCGAGTACCCAGGACGAGTCGCCCTGGTGGTCAAGCCCAAGGTTGGCGACTACTGGCTCCCCAAGACACTGATGGACGGCGGCAGCTCCATCAACATCCTCTACCTCGACACCTTCAGGCGGCTGCGGCTCCCGCAGTCGATGATCGAGACAACCCACACCACATTCCACGGCATCGTCCCCGGTCGGAAGGCGTATCCGATCGGCAAAGTCACGCTGCCAGTCACTTTCGGTAGTCCGGCAAACTTCCGCACCGAGCGGATCGTCTTCGAGCTGGTGCCCTTCGACAGCCCTTACCACTCCGTCCTGGGGCGCCAGGCGTTTGCTAAATTCATGGCAGCGCCCCACTACACGTACAACGCGATGAAGCTCCCCGGGCCGTGCGGCGTCATCACCATCAACGGCGACCCCGACATGGCCGCCTAATGCGAGGCCAAAGGAGCCGAACTCGCCGACGCCGTCATCGTGGCAGAGACTAATCACGCCGACGAGCTCGCCAAATACGCGAGCGGGGTCAACAATGACGATCCCACAATACTCAAGAAGCCCAACTCAGAGGGCACAAACACCTCAACCTTCGAGGCCACGACGCACACCCGCACCGTCGAGCTGGTCCCAGGCGATTCCAGCCAGACGGTGACGATCGGGACAGGCATGAGCCCAGCATAGGAAGGCGCGCTCATCGAGTTCCTTCGTGAGAATAGGGACATCTTCGCATGGAAACCCTCCGACATGCCCGGTGTCCCTAGGGAGCTCGCTGAGCACAAACTAAACGCCGACCCCAAAGTGCGACCTGTCAAGCAGTCGCTACGGCCCTTCAATGAAGAACGCCGTCGAGCAATCGCCGAGGAAGTGCAGCGCCTACTCGCTGCCGGCTTCATCCGGCCAATCAAATACTCCAAGTGGCTGGCAAACCCAGTC
This sequence comes from Avena atlantica, assembly GCA_910589765.1. Classification (NCBI taxonomy): domain Eukaryota; kingdom Viridiplantae; phylum Streptophyta; class Magnoliopsida; order Poales; family Poaceae; genus Avena; species Avena atlantica. Next base: position 39,100,002 of record OU342736.1, read on the forward strand.
CTGGTCGAGAAGAAAAACGGGACCTGGAGAATGTGTATCGACTACACAAACCTGAACAGCGCCTGCCCAAAGGAGCAGTTCGTCCTCCCGCGGATCGATCAGATAATCGATTCAACCGCAGGTTCGGAGTCTCTATGTTTCCTCGACGCCTACTCCGGATACAACCAGATCAAAATGGCTGCCGAAGATGAGGAGAAGACGGCGTTCATCACGCCATTCAGATCCTTCTGCTACACCGCCATGACCTTCGGCCTCAAGAACGCCGGGGCAACCTACCAGCGGTGCATGCAAGAATGCCTCGCGAGCCAAATTGGCCGCAACATCCACGTCTACATCGACGACGTGGTCGTGAAATCCGCTCGCCAAGGCGACCTACTCGCCGACCTGGCGGAAACCTTCGCCAATCTGCGAAGGTATAAGATAAAGCTCAACCCAGGCAAGTGCACCTTCGGTGTACCTGCCAGACAATTACTTTGGTATGTCGTCTCCAAACGAGGGATCGAGGCGAACCCAACAAAGATCGACACGATCGCCCGGCTCGGCAAACCCGAGTGCCTGCGTGACGTCCAGAAGCTGGCCGGGCGGGTAGCGGCTCTCAGTCGCTTCATCCCCCGCCTAGGCGAAAAGGCGATGCCCTTATACCGCCTGATGCGCAAGAACCCCACCTTCCAGTGGGACAAGGAGGCGGACGACGCGCTCCGCGACCTCAAAAAGGTGCTACTCGCCGCACCACAACTCGCCGCCCCCGCTGACAAAGAACCTATGCTGGTTTACGTCGCGGCGTCCGAGCGCGTCGTCAGTGCTGTGATGGTCGTCGAACGACCAGAGGAAGGAAAGGAGCGCCCGGTTCAGCGGCCGGTGTACTATATCAGCGAGGTTCTCACCGAGTCGCGCCAGCGGTACCCACAGTACCAAAAGTTAGTATACGCGGTCTTCAGGGCTCAGCGGCGCCTGCCGCACTACTTCCAGGAGCACCCGATCACGGTCGTCTCCTCAGCGCCACTACAAGACATCATCCGCAATCGCGAGGCGACCGGGCGGGTCGCCAAGTGGGCCGTCGAGATCGGCGTCCACAACATTAGATACGAGCCACGAAGGGCGATTAAGTCACAGGCACTGGCAGACTTCATCGCCGACTGGGAGGAGGCCCAGCAGCCAGAGAAGCTGTCGTACCTCCATTACTGGAGCCTGCACTTCGACGGTTCCAAGAACGCGGACGGTGCAGGAGCGGGGATAGTGTTGACTTCACCAAAGGGCGACAAGCTCCGCTACATCCTCCGCCTCGAATTCACGCCCTGCACCAACAACATGGCCGAATACGAGGCCCTACTCCACGGCATGCGAGCCGCCAAGGAGATGAGCGTCAATCGCCTCCGATGCTACGGAGATTCCGACCTCGTCGCGGGGCAAGTCGCCGGCACTTGCGACGCCATCTCCCCTACCATGGCGGCGTACCGCCAAGAGGTGGATAAGTTGGGCGGCCACTTCACCGGCTACTCTGTCGAGTGGATCGACATGCGGAAAAACGAGGAGGCCGACGCCCTCTCTCGCATCGGGTCGGCCCGACTTGCACCACCCGCCGGCGTGTTCCTCGACACAATCTCCAAGCCATCAGTCTCTCCCCCGAGGGAGATCGACATCGGAGTCCCACTCCAACCAGAGGCAGCCTTGGTCGCACTCATCACCGAGCCAGACGACTGGACCAAGCCCTACATCGCCTACCTGGAAACCGGCACTCTGCCAGCAGACGAGACAAACGCTCAAATGATCGCTCGCCGATGCAAGTCTTACACCATCATCGACGGCGAGCTACACAAGCGCAGCGTCACTGGTGTGTTCCAACGTTGCGTCCAACCGGCTGAAGGACGTAAAATCCTCCACGACATTCACTCAGGAGACTGCGGCCACCACGCCGCCGCTCGCTCCCTGGTCGCCAAGGCTATGCGACACGGCTTCTACTGGCCCACCGCACACGCCGACGCCGTCGACATCGTCCAGCGATGCGCCGGGTGCCAAAAGTACGCCAATCAGACGCGCGTACCGAGCTCAGCGCTCAAAACGATCCCCATCACTTGGCCATTCGCCGTATGGGGCATGGACATGGTAGGCCCCTTCAAGAAAGCCCCCTCCGGCTACACCCACCTGCTAGTCGCCGTCGACAAATTCACCAAGTGGGTGGAGGCCAAGCCAGTCCGGAAATGCGACGGGAAGACCGCCATTAAATTCCTACGCGAGCTCATATATCGCTACGGGTTCCCAAACAGTATCATCACGGACAACGGCACAAACTTCGCCAAGGGAGCAATGGCCGAATTTTGCGAAGAGCACCACATCCGACTCGACCTCGCGTCAGTCGCCCACCCGGAATCCAACGGCCAGGCGGAACGAGCCAACCAAAGCATCCTCCACGGCCTGAAGCCGCGACTCCAAGTACCACTCGAGCGCACCGCTGGATGCTGGGTCGACGAGTTGCCCTCCGTCATCTGGGGAATCCGCACATCGGTTAACAGATCGACGGGATTCACTCCCTTCTTCATGGTCTACGGCGCCGAAGCAGTCATGCCCACCGACCTCGAACACGACTCGCCGCGGGTCGTCCATTATACGGAGGCCGCAAACGAGCTGGCCCGCCAAGATGGGCTCGACCAGCTCGACGAAGCACGCGACCTCGCTCGGTCACGCACCGCCATTTACCAGCAAGGACTCCGCCGCTACCACAGCCGACGGGTGAAAACCCGCACCTTCCAGGAAGGCGACCTGGTGTTATGCCTCATCCAGGACAAGAAGGGCATGCACAAGCTCTCCCCTCCGTGGGAAGGCCCATTCGCCATCGGGCGCGTACTCGGCAACGACGCCTACTACCTCATCGACGTCCGCGGGGACGGCGAACTCGACGTCCAGCGACCATGGAATGTAAATCTCCTCCGGAAGTTCTACTCCTAGAACCCCACACATGTACTCTCCAGTCGCTATGAAATAAAAGAAACGGTTACCGCCAATTGCGTCTACTCTCCATGCCTTGTGCCACTCGCACTCGTAAAAACAGCGTCATGCTAAAATGCAGAAGTCAACCTTTGGTACAGCGATCGGCACGGCTAAGTAGTGCGATGTAAGAGCACTGAATCATTTCAGGTCTTGCGTCGTCCACGAAAAACGCCAATCCGGAGCCCCATTGGAGTCGCCTAGCTCGACTGGTTTTACGAACCAAGACAACTGCCCTCGCTTTTCACAGCGACCTTGGTCCTCCGCATCCTCGGCATAGCGACTCGAACGGCTAAGTACCACGCTCGGGGACTGAATACCAGTTCGTCGCGATCGGTCAGGGAAAACGCCAAGTAAGAGAGCATGCCCAGGACTCGCCACGCGACTGACCCCACGGGCCAGGTAGGAGTGACGCGCTCACACCAACGCGCTGAGTCCTCAACCACCCTCAAGTCGCGCCTAGAACTACCAAGTACCACGCTCGGGGACTCGGCCACCCGACCCCGTTCGCGTACGGGAAAACGGTAAAGTACAGAGCACTAAAGGGAGTCGCCTTGCGACTGGCTCTCCGAGCTCGGGCGAGTCGACTAAATCAACAAAACACATGATAACATCAAACATCATATACGAGGTAAACCCCACAAAAGGGCGGACGCGCTCGGGGTAAACCCCACAAACATCAAATCAATCCAAAGCACACAAACAAATAGCAAAATGGACACGACGTCCCATTCAATCGCATATTGCATTGTCTTATATTACAAATTATGCTCGCGTGGCAGAACTGCTGCTAACACTTCAAGGCAAACTACCCTACTTTGCAGGCTTCGATGACGATTCGCCAGAATCCCGGCGACTACGGATAAACGTGGTGTACGGGTTTGATGGATACGTCGTCAGTTCACCCGCCATCGCCGCGCGAAAAGGCTGCTCGACCTTGAAGTCACGATGCGGCGGCTCGGGGTCGTTCGGCGCGACGACCGTTTCCTGGTAGGGAAGGAGGTCGCCCATCGCCCAGACACGCTCCGAGTACGCGGCGGCACGCTCCTGCAACTTGAGAACCTCGGACAGATCCACCGCGCCGGTCGACGATGGATACCCACTCGTCACATCGTCGAGGTCGAAATCCTCGGGGAAGTGGGCGAGTCCAAGGCTCAGTGCTGTCGACGCTCCACGCCGAAACGCCGACTGCGTCATGAACTCAACAACCGCGGGCGCCTTCTCCAAATATTCCCACACCTCAACGAGGTCGCTGGGATAACCTCCGTGGGCGACATTTCTTGAAGGTAGGCGCGGATGCACGTCGCCGATAGCGTAGCCGAGTCGACGAGCATGCTTACGCACTGCCTCGCGTCGAGCGAGCTCGCTTCTTCTTGGCTACCAATAACGCGACCTGCGAGAAGGAGACAATGATGAGTGCGACGGACACCACAAAAACCCCAACTAACGGAAAGGGAAGATGCACTCACCAAGCAACGGGCGGGCGAGCCCCGTGATGAAGCACTGAAGCGACGTGTGGTCGTCCTGAAGCCCAGCAATAAGGACTTCCGACACCTTGCGATCCTCCTCCGCGGCTGCAATGGCGGCCTTAGCCCGCCCGTCCGCCGAGCTCGCTTCTTTCCTCGCCTCCCGCAGCTCGCGCTCGAGGTCAGCGACCCGCTGTTCAGCAGCGCCCAGAGCAGATCGCGCCGCCTCCAACTCACCAGCAGGGACAAGCTCCTGGCGAGCTTCCTCTGCCTTCGCAGCAACAGCCTGGAGCTCTTTGTTCGCCTCCTGGATGGTGGTCAGCTCCTTCTCAGCACGCTGTTGTGCGGCCAATCGGTCCGCCGACTCGAGCTGCAGACCCTGCATATCATCAAAAAAGTCAGTAAAAACGAACCTCCTAAGTGCCCACCCGCTGAAATTTAGCGAGTGTGCACTCGGGGACTGGCGATCAAGAAACTCCCAAGTGCCCACCCTGCTAAAATTTAGCGCGTGCGCACTCGGGGACTGGATACGGAAATAAAAGACGAGAGAATAATAAGAATCAAGCCGCTGCAAAGCACCGACCTGATCCTCGGGGACTGGATATACCTGGATGGCTGCGCCAAGCATGCCATGAAGTTGCATCGCGTCCACGGACGCGAGTAACGCTGGCGTGTGCCCACGACGCTGGTCGACTTCAGCATCGGCGGTCCCTGGAGCAAGGCTTGGGGGCGCAGCCCCGCACGCCGCGGCCGCCTTAGTCACGAAGCGAGGGAAGGTAGCGATAGAGGCACCCGCTCCAAAGGAAGTCGCCTCCGCCGTTCCAGGCAAGGAAACGCCCTCCTTCGTAGACGCGGCTGCCTCCACCGCGGGGCCGGCCGGCGCGACCGCCGTGTCGTCAGAGACGGCGACGATGTCGTCGCCCTTGGCCTTCTTACTGCCATCCGTTGGGGCAACGACCTCGCCCGCTTTCCTCTTACGGGAAGGATCCTCCTCGCTGGCGGTGGAGGGTACCTGAGCCACGGTCGGGTGGCCCATCCTTTTCACTCCGGTCCTGCACATCAGTCAAATCAATAAAGACAATCGAAATAGCTGCGGAAAATAGGGAAGGCCGAATGCACTCACTTGGCAACTGGGATGAAACGTAGCCCTGTGCGAAGGCCGGCCGGTTTTTCCAGTTCGGGGCCCAGTTGGCGACTAAGCCCTAGTTCCAGGACGTCGCGTGCCCAAGACACGGACGGCTTCTTCGTCGTTGAGGCCGCGGCTGGCGCCTCTGGGATACCCTCGGCAGGGGCTCCCTCGCGAATTGGAGCCACTACAGCCGGAGCCTCCTTGCGGGGCGAAGCCGCCCCAGTCGGAACCTCCTTGCGAGGCGAAGTCGCCGCAGTTGGAGCCTTCCCTAGCCCAGAGACTGTCGCAAATGGCAGGGGCATCGAGGCCAGCGGCACTTCCACAGTCGGCACGTCTAGCACGGTTGTCGCTGGGGCCGCGCCGTCACCAGCCGAGCTGTGAGCATCGGAACTGCTCGTCGAGTGCGGCGGCGAGGCCATCCTCGGCGGCTTCGTTTTCCTCTTCGAGGGGGCCCTCGCTTCCTTTTCCTTCTTCTTCTTCTTCGAAGGAGTGGCCTGGCGGCGCGAGGTGGTTTCTGGGAGCTCGTCATCGTCATCATGACGCTCGAGGCTCCTGCTCGCTTCGATTTCGCGTTGACGTTGCCCGCGGGTCTTTCGGACCAGCGGGGCAATTTCCTCTTCGGACTCGTCCTCGTCGTCCTCGCTGCCCTTCGCGGGTGGCGATTCGCCTGTATCCTGGGCGGATGGCCCCGGGCTCTCATCATCAGAAGGTGGGAGCCACCCTTCCACCACTTGGAATAGCTGTGATGAATACGAAACAGAGTCAGAATTACCGCGACTGCATACGCTGCGACTGCGAACAAGGTAAAGAAATTACCGTTGGAGCCGGACGCTTCGCAGTGTAGGGGGCGACCCCGGCCTGTGCATCCACGTACACCGCCTGGGTGATCTTCTTCAACGCTGGAAGATAGTCCTCTAGCTTCCACTCGTCGAGGCAGGCTTTCGTTGAGTCTCCTCGGCCCGTGTACTGATACATGTAGTGGTCGCGTTGGGCGAGCGGAACGAGCCGTCGCCCAAGCCAGCAATTGTACAAGTTTATCGTCTGAAGGCCCTTCTTCTTCAGACCACGGATGGCCTGGAGCATCTCGTCAACGACCATCCGTTGGTCGTCGGGGAGCTTGCCGACCTGGAGATGGCGCGGCTCGGAACGGTTGGCCGAGTACCGCGGGATCGCCGCCTCGTCCTCCGGGCTCGCCTCGGTCACGTAGAACCATGAATTCTTCCAGTCGCTCGCTGCTTTGGCGGGTAGCATCAGATCGAAGAAAGAAGCTTTGGACTTGAGCTGGAACGTCAGGCCGCCCGCGGCTAGCATTGGGCCGCCTGCCTCCTCGCGGCTGATCCGTCCGTGGAACAGATCTTGCCACAAGGGAAAGTAGGGCCGGCAGCCCAAGTAGCACTCGCAGAACGCCACGAAGATGGCGAGCTGCTCGATGCTGTGGGGACCCAGATCTGAAGGCTGGATCCCGTAGTAAGCGCAAAAACGCCGGAAGAACAAAGACGTGGGAAACCCTAGCCCCCGCTCGAGGTGACTGGTGAAACAGACGAATTCCCTCTCTCGCGGGTTTGGGGTCGTTTCTCCGGCTGCGGGGATACGCCAACAGCCGGCTCGCAGGATTCCAGCCTCCTCGAAGGAGGCCAGCTGCACCCTCGTGCACTTGGACCTGCCCCATGGTTCGGTGAGAAGGGCCATAGCCGAGGGGTTGGTTGGAGATCGGAGGATTTCGGGTCGATTGGATCAAGGAGCAAAGGAAAGAGAATGCGCGCACTCGGAAGAAGTGGTGGGCAGTTGGCTCTACGATTGCCTACCTTTCCTCTTATATATTGAAAGTTACCCGCCAAATCAGGGGGCCGTTACCGCGCGATGATTACGCCGAAAGTTACCGTTGAGTTGCCCTAACGGCTAGTTTGACCACGCCTGACGGTCCAACTCCAGCCACTCGGCTCGCTAGGTCACTCGCCGCGACCGCGTGACGTCAGCTCGGCTCGCCCAAGACGCGACTCGGTTCACCAGATTTTCTTCTTCATACAGGAGCCCGCCGACGATTCGACTGGATGCCTACTTTGGAGCCGTATACTCCGACTGCCAGCAGCCACTTACGCCTAATCGACGACGGCCTCGGGGACTACTAATGGAGATACACCTACTGGGGTATACTCAGCAGGACGTTTCCGACTGGCCCGAGGGCTGGCGAGTGGGCCTGCAGAACGGCGAGTGGATCAGAGCCCAGCGAGGTACCAAGCGACTGGAAGCTGAAGGCCCAGGCGAGCAGATAGGCCCAGTCAGACTAGGTTAAACAATTACCGAAGCTGTAACCGAATCGGTTGAGATATGTAAACCCTAGGTGAGGTGAGTCTATATAAACCTCCCTATGGGGTGAGTAGAGACACGTTCCCTCATACACCCAAGCGACTCGCCGCCTAGCCGCCGAGCTCGCCCATTGTAACACCTCCATAATACAATCTAGCAGGAGTAAGTCTTTACCCTCCGGGGGGCCGAACCTGGGTAAAACCCTGTGTCTTTGCCCTCATCTCGCACCGCAGATGGCTGGCCGCCCTTGCCCCTCGTTCTACTACTCGCTGCCGATTGCAGCATCTGCCGTGACCATTCCCACGACAATGCCCGGTTTATTCCCTTGGATAGGCATATACTTATTGGGTTATAGTTAGAATACTTCAATTTTTGAAGCAGTGTTGCTGGCTCTGTATGGAATCTACTCTGATTGTTTAGTTATTAGGAATCTGTGTGTCTTTGTTTTATTCAGGATTTAATCCTGACGATGCACATGAAACTAGAATTAGGAATATATAAACCATACTCTGTGATTATTTGCTATAATGATCTTAGAGAGAAAAATGATTCCTAAATGATTTTTTAGATAAGTGATTTATTTATTTGGACTTATGAAAGCTTGCATAAGGTGCCTTAATGATAGACAGATGGCTGTTATCTTGGCTTCTATTGAGATGCTACCCAAAAACTGGGATGTGCCAAATAGAAGACCATCTTTATAATGGCTTGCATCTAGTTTAAAAATAGAAAGTATCAGCTTAGGTCAGTGATGCACAGTCTGAGACCTAGGATGTAATTTGAACAAGTGCTACTTTACTACCCCTTTTCTCAAAGATCCAATGATGTGCAAATCATGTATCTTGCATGAATACTGACGATATTTCCCAACATCTATCTTATATACATGTATATGATCAAGTGTTGGAACAAAAGATTTGAGATTTACCCTGGATCTAGGGTAGACTGTTGTAGCTATTGCCTTGTGTTGTTGTTTCCTGCTACCCTAGTGACTGCAGCTGCTGGCCATTCCTTCTTGACCTTGCTCTGCACCTCCTGGAACTATACCTGCTCCTCCTTGAATATAACTGCTTCTTCTCTTGCTTTACCTTTCCCAACACCTAATCCACCCCTCCTATGTAGCTATCTTGTTGGTGATCTGGTAGGTTTTCTGTAAGGTTTTGCTGGTTGAGATGATGGAAATCTGGCTGAAAATATTATGTGGTTCCTTGTGTGTTCTTGAGAGAGAATTTTGGTTGTGGCTGTGGCTGTGAACTGGTGATCAAAGCGGGCTTGCTATGTGCGAGATGTGACCTTATGCCCTCTTCCTCTCACTTGTTGTTCACAGCACACTGACTGAATGTGGTGTGTGAGCTGCTTGACTGTTTGGCTGTACCTATAGATCAGATCAAGTAAACGCTTGATATTTCCTCATGTTTTACCTCTTTACCTTCTTATCTGGCTTTGTTGAAACTTGCCCCACATAATGCCAATGATGTGGGACCGAGGCAAAATTTTCTGATAAGAGAACATTCTAAACATGGCCAAGTGATTAATACTCTAAGATGAATTAGGCACTAGCATCACTAGGCCAAATCTGAGAGTAATACTCTAACCAACTAACATTTTATTTTTTTGTTCTATTTTATTTTATTTTTGTTGTGTTTGCAGGAAATGAGAAGAAGCACAATCAGAAGAAAAGAGGATGAAAGAGGATAGATAGGGAATAAATTAGGGTTTCTTTTTATTATTATGTAACTTTCTTGTATTGATAGTAGAACTTTGTAAATTACCTTGTAACATGCTATTGTATTCGTAAAGTTGAAACTTTCTCTTTTATTAGTCATTCGTAAAAACATTAATTTGTTATGTTATAATAAAGTTAAATTTCTTTCTTGTTTGTAATTTGATTCAAGTAAATATTTACATCTTATATATAAATATGAATTCATTTATTATTTATTATAAAGTATATCTTATTTATTCCTAACTGAATATCAATTATTGAATGCTATAATTATCCATAACACAATTTCATTTTTGTTTTAAAACCAAAAAGTTATTAAATGTTTCAATTTTCAATTTGTGAATTTTATAAATTCATTTAAATTCAAATATATGTTTGAGTTATTTTCCCCTCAAAACAAAAAGATTCAATAGGGGTCATGTAGAAATCCATCGCACCTACCCTGATGTTTCCATCAGAACAAGAGAGATGTCGATCCCTCTATAACGTCTTTAGTTTTGCGCAAAATTCCCAGATTTTCTTATGCATGAATGCAATGCACACATCTGAGTTCAGCTTATTTCTAAGCTCTAATGTTGTGGTGTACACCGAGTCACGCTACAACACATTTGTCAACACCCGGATTTTTAATCCCAGATGCCTGTTATGCCATGCATCACAATCCTAGGATTACCATTTTTGCGATACATAACAGATTGGATATCACAGTACATCATCCATTAAAAACCATACATGAGGTCTTACAACAAATAAAGAATCTCATGATCCAGTCTTAATACAATCAAGCAGTGGAATAATATAATAATAACGATGGCGTGGTCGAGACTCCATCTTCATGGTCACATGCAATGCTGACGATGGAAGATGATTCCAGTTGTCGTAACCTTCCTGCGGTCCATCCTCCTGATAGTCCTCTTCATAGTCTGGCCACAGGAATAGCCAGAGACAAAGCCATGAGTACTCTTTAAGTACTCGCAAACTAAGACTAACAAGTGAAGTGGTTTTGAATAGGAATACTAAGCTCTAGGTTGTTTTGAAAAAATCCAGATTTACCTTAACTAAGTTCAGAAGCAAAGAAAGCTAGTTGAAAGTTTTATAATACCTAAGTGGGAACTCAAGTTTCACTTTCACAACTCTGTTGTGGTCAAGTCAATGTCATGATTCATTTCACAAGTCATTTTGACAACATCTTTGGACGGAACAGTATGGACATTCCAATTGTACATAACCGCGGACGTAGCTATTCGAATAGTTTGACACTCTGCAGAGATGGTACACTTTCACCACAATATTCGATACATCCGTCAGGAACAATCCTGAATTCACCATACTCAATATGCGGATAATCAATCCTAACCTTTCAATTACACGCCCTAGTATAGGCACCTCTCCTATGAGTTGGGCCTCCCAACCATGACCAACTGTTATCTTGGGAACTGCACAGGTGGACAATCTTCATAAGGTAGCCTTAGCTCAAACCTTGGATGCAAGGTAACCCATACTAAGGTATATAAATTTCCAGTCAATCCCTACCCAAATTTCGGGTATTGTGGTTGTATGGTAAAATTGGAATGGTATCGCATCCAGACAACCATCAGTTTTATAAAGGTATAAGGCTCATGCCTCAACATTTTCATCATCAAAATCATCTGGGGTTCAAGAACACATGTCAAAACATTTTAGTAGAATGACTCGTCATTCTAAGGTTTTCATAACCATTTTCACCAAGTATTCCCATCTAAAGTGATCAAGTTTTATGTTTAGCACTAGCCACTACAAGGGGTGGTGAACAAGTGTGAATTATCTAAGTTCAATATCATGCCTCAGGATGACATCAAGATTATCTAACTTTGGCCAAGTTTTATGATCTTTATGCTACCTCTAAATATATTTCTAAAATCTACAAATCACTAAGTAGACAAAAACTAAGGAGCTTTGATAAAGAAATAAAATAACTAAGCTTGCAAGTAAAAATAGGATTTGGTATCATTTATTGGTATAATCATGGCATGCCTAATGCATTGCATAGATTATCTTGTAGGTTTAAGCTTGCAAGGATGACTTGCATGGTTTAGCTTAGATTGCTAAGATAGTAGCTTGCCTTGTGCAGAGTAGTGGTTGAAGTTCTCCTCGGCTTCTTCTTCGTAGTTGTCTCCTTCCTCCTCGTATCCTTGGTCAGTACTAGCGTCTATAAATAAATACGAGGTGCACAATCACCAAACAATATTTAACTAATTCTATTTATCGCACCAAGGTTCACACTAGATGATCTAGCATCATTACTATTATCACAAAGATTAAAGCACTTGTTTTATTTATTTTATTTTAGAAAAGTAATTCTACTCATTGAAAAACTACTTAAGATTAATATTCTCCAACTAAAATAGGGGATCATGTTGACACATGTCATCACCACATATTTCAGTACTTGGGAATATGATTTAAAGTGGTGTCACAATTTAATAAGGTTTAACCTCTTTATTTTATTTAAATGAAGTGACTAGAAATGCCTATGGGGCATTCTTTTATTGCTTGTCCATTATTTCTGCAAGTAAACCTAGATATTTTTATATATTCAGAAAGGTCTTGTCAAATGTGAATTTTGAGAGTTGGAATCAATTGAAAAGCTTTTGTGGTTGAATTTTGAAAAATGTTTGAATGCACAAAAGTCTTTGCCTTGTTATTTTTACTATAGGTAATCTACAAATCCAAATGATTTCAATCCAACGGTCTTGGATTAATAATTTCAGGACATTTGTAGCAAAATTAGTTTCATGCAATTCGGTTCAGTGAATCGACCTAGGTTGATTTTTGAAACTAGATACAGAACTAAGTTTGAAACTAAATTGATAAACCTAAATTTGAATTACTGGGTCGTGCGGGAGTGTAACTGGGCCGGCCCACTGCGCACAGCGCGCGCGGGTGGGTTTAAATGGTTATCCCCACTCGTCAGTGAGACACAGAATGGCGAAGGGGTACGGGGTGATTTGGGTCGTAAGATTAGAAGTAAGATCTACGGTTGAGGTTCATCGTCCATGCCTGAACAGGACGCGGCGAGGTCGAACCCTAGCGCGACCAGTGGTGGCTCACCGGGGCTCCGACGTTGCGGGCCAACGACAAAGTCGACGACCGCGATCCTCCTGGTACCGGTGGCTCCTCCTGGGGCGGCTCCAATCGACGGCGCCCTTCTTCTCCAGCAGCGGCAAGCTCCGGCGAAATTCCGGCCACCTGGTGCTCGCCTTGCTCCTGAGATGAGGCGGGGTGGTTCTGAGAGAGAGGGGAGTGAGATGGTGTACTGAATTCGAACGGGGAGGGCCTCTATTTATAGTGCAACGAGGGGACCAAAGGGTGCGGGTGGAGCTCGTCGTGGTCGTCGGCACAGCGAGCTAACGACATGGCTAGGGGTAGGGGACGGTGCTCTGCCTCCTGGCGAATCTCAACGGCACGGTGTCGAGGCGTGGGGCAGAGCAATTTGGTCGGAACACTTCGATGCTCTGGGCGGGTCCGACGGGCATTTTAATGGTGCACAGCGTCTACGGTCTGCGTGGCGGTGAACGGACATGTCCAGGCGGTTCCTGTGGCAGTGATGATCACGCACGCAAGCGGCGAAGGCGGGGCGCGGTCTGTGCTCGTGTGTCGAGCGCGGCGCTCCGGCGCTCTCTCGGTATGCTTGCAGAGAGACTGGGTGCGCTCGTTCTGAGTGGTCCAGTGGCTGGCAAGGCTTGGGCACTAGACATGGGGTGGCGGTGGACGGTGGCTTGTGTCCCAGACAAGGTTGGCGAGTCTAGGGAGGCTCCTAGCTTGCTGTCGACAATGGGGTGGCCATTTGGGCTTGGGCATGGTCACCATTGATGACATTGTCAAGTTTATAGTGAGCTAGGCCTTGTTAAATTAACTAGATGATCTACTGAGAGTGTGCTGTGAGCTAGAGGGGAGAAAAGTTAGGCACAACACTGCTCACTATAGTGTTTGTTGTTTTATTTGATTTGTGTTCAGAAGGTGTTTGATAAAATGGCCGAAAGATATTTGAATTTGAATTTTTGCGTGAAACTTGGTGGGTATACTAGTCACATACTAGGTAGTCTCAGGTTGCTTGGATTTGCCAAGGTGAACTGGTTTGGTGGGGTTTTGAGAAATGGTGATCTTCACATATGATATAGACTCAATTTTGAATTGTCATTTGAATCAAGTTGCCAAATGTTTCTGTTGGTTTGAAAGGTGGGCTTGGGTTCACTTTCACTTGGTCTAGCAAGGGGTGAAAATAAATGGAATTGTTTCTGTTTGAAATCTTTGGACTAGAAACACTCAAAGTGGTCTAGTAAGCAAGATTGACAAAAATGACCATTTGCTTGTTTTGTTTGTTTTTTATTTTCTTATGATTTGTTTCTTCTTGGAAATGATTTAGATGATGTTGTTTTCATCTTTAAACCATTCCTTGTCATTCACAACAATCACCCAAGTCCATTCATGCATTCATACAATCATCACATACACACATGCATTCATATTAATTTTAATTAGCATAAGTTTTTGTTAGCCCTAATTTTGGTGATTGGAATTTGATAACCTTGATCAATATTTTTATGATGTTACAACATTGAATTAGTCAGCCCTTGGCTAGAAGAGCCAAAAAGCTTGATCGAGCAGGAGTACGTGGACCGGGCCCGCCTGTGGCAGAAAGGAGATGTAACAAGAGAGCACAACTTCATCTTCACGAGTTGGTTCAAGAAAAGGTTGTTGGACAATCCCCCGCAGACGCCTTCTACTTCTGTGGTGCATATCGCTGGAATGCGCCACAGAAGTTTGAACTTTCGTGCTGCATTCCAACGATATGCGCCACAGAATTTTGGCACTTAGTCAAATAACCGGTTCGGTCCTTTCTTCCCATTTCCCCTACCCTATCCCACTTTTGTACACAAACTTCCGTGGCGTATTCCAGCGATATGCGCCATAGAAGTTTGGCACTTAATCAAATAACCAGTTTGGCCCTTGCTTCCCGTTTCCCCTACCCTAGCCCCCTTTCGTCCGGTTTCCCCAACCCCGTGTTCCTGACGAACCCTAGCCTCCGTCGCTCGCCTAGCTCTCGCTCTCGCCGTGCCCCTCAAACTCTAGCTATCGCTCTCGCTCTCGCCCGCCGCCGTGCCGTTGCCGCGCCGTGTTCGTGGGGGAGGTTCCAGCCATCGCCGCGAGGACACCAGGAGGAGAAGGGAAGAGCACACCAGCCGAGGAGGAGAAGGGCAGCGCGCACCAGCCCGTCGACGACCACCTCCCCATCCCGCGCCGGCTCACCACCGCAGGTACCTCATCGACGACCACCTCCCCATCTCTCTATCTTGTTCTTGGTCGGTTTAATGTACTACAATTATTTGTTCACATAACTGAAAGCTTCTGTCACTCCTTATTTAACTGAAAGTTTATGGGGCACGGCTTTAACTGAAAGCTTTAAGTTTTACAGAAATATTTTGTCACTCCTGGCTGGGAGATAGATAGGCCGAGTGAGATAGTAAAACCCAGAAAAAGCTACATCAACCTAATAATCTGTCAAAATCGTTTATACTTTTAAATTAACATTAAAACTACTAGTTAAAAAGTTTAAACAAATTTTGAAAATGAGATTCTGGAAGAAGCTGGTCGAGGGTAGTTTCTAGGAGAAGCTGGCCAAGAAGCTGAAAAGAAGGGGGCCTAAAACATGCACCCAGCCGCTCCTTCAGCTACCACCATCAGCGTGTATGTTCTTTCAGGTTCAC
Organism: Avena atlantica; assembly: GCA_910589765.1. Classification (NCBI taxonomy): domain Eukaryota; kingdom Viridiplantae; phylum Streptophyta; class Magnoliopsida; order Poales; family Poaceae; genus Avena; species Avena atlantica. The sequence continues at coordinate 39,115,359 of OU342736.1, forward strand.
AAGATTAGTCGCCTCATCCTGTTTCAGTTGCCCTCCTCAGGGTTTCCATCTTCGTAACCAGCTATCACTGAAATTCAAGAGGAAATATACAAAAAGGATGAATATGCTGGGTTGGAAGGCATTTATTTGGACACTTGTTCAAAACAGAACAATATTCCCAGTTTAAACTCCATATAGGTTACTATTTGACAAGGCAGACAATTGCCTATACTAACAAACAGAGGTTACTATTTCGATAGACACGGTTCCAAAGTTCCCCAAACACTTTTTTCAAACAAACATATTTTTAGTTAGATAAATGGATTTTCTTCTTGCCCTCAAAATTACTCCATGAACAGCTAGCAGTTTAACTGTTAATATATGTTCAAAGGCACGTTTAGATAACTTGAAAGGGGAAAGAAAGTAAACTGGGATACTTATGTTGGAACTAGCACTACAGGAAATAATTGCTACGCCGATGGCCGGCTGCCGTCAGCACAGCGCCAAATTGCTTTCGGCACAGGCTGTGCCGACGGTGACCGTCGGCGTAGCCCCCTCGGCGTACGTCCTCGTCGGCACAGCTCCGTGACCGTCGGCACAGCCCCTTCCTCTCGGCACAGCGTCTTCCAGCGGGCCCTGCGTGTCAGTCAACGGCCGTTTTGGCTAAAGGTTTAGCCTGGAGCTACGCCGACGGCCAAGCCGTCGGCACAGGAATGGAGCTACGCCGACGACCAGGCGTCGGCATAGCCTAAATTTTTTTTTTATTTTTCTTATTTTTTTTATTTTTTTTAATCTTTGAATTATTTGACTCCTTAATCTTCCGCTTTAATCATTTTAACACTATTTATAGTTAATAATTGATTAAATTGCAGTCTTAGTCAAAGTTCCCGTTCTGTCACACATCCTAGCACTAGTCCAGCTCTAGCACGCTTAATTTCCTCGTTCCTTCAGAATCTCTTCCCGCAAAGCAATTTACTCATTGTTGTCAATACTAGGATATCATTCCTATTAACTCTTATATCATCATGTCATATGGTTGTAGTTTTTGAAATTACAAGCAATTATTTAAGTCAACAACAATGAATAAGTAAAAATATTATTGAATTCAAATAAAAATATAATGATTTTATTTTTTTTGTATTTTTATTTAATATGGAATAATTAATATCTTTAAATCTGTAAATCGGAATTCGGCAAATAATATGTCTAAATTGATTAGAAAAATGAGAGGAATCCAAATATGATATCAATATCAACTTATCACAAACTATGCCGTGATTCTTATCATAATTTCATTTGCCCGTTTAAAACGGCACGCATAAAGATTCTTAGCTGGGGACTAAGACTCACTAAACTTGAAGTGGATCTATGATGAAACAACATATTTTGAACCTAAAAATGATTTTTGTAAAAAATCATGAGCATCCGATCATGTACCTGTAGTTCATATCTGACCTACTTCCTGCCGATTCGGCAGGAATTTGTCTTTTTCACCAGGGATAGACGGAAATATTTGAGATCCCCCTGTTATGACATTATCCATCTAAGGTGGTCTAGTATTTTTGAAAAATATGACGGTAGCATTTTGAATTAGCCATTTGTTGGTTGCTTCACAAAACCGTCCGTTTTTTGCACTCGGTAAATGGAAAACAGCTTTTTGGTGCGACGAAAAGGAAAACTTCCTCCTGAAACATTGTTCGCCATCCCATGATGCATACTTATGCACAATACGGACACATTATCATAAATTATGCCTTCATTTTAGCCAAAACATTGGTCATTTGACCCAAAAGCCAAGAAACCTCGAACGAGATAGGTCATTTCGTGAAGGTTTTTTGAGACATAATCAATATACCAAGTTTGATATTTTTCCTTCTAACTATGTCACATAATATGACACCAACCGAAGGTTTCATGTTTTTTGGATCGTTTTTGAATTTATAATGCCTGTTTTAAACCATCATTATACTTTGTCGAAGGGTGGGCATGAAGATTCTTAACTCGGGGCTGAGACTCGCTAAACTTGAAGTGGATCTATGATTAAACAACATATTTTGAACCTAAAAATTATTTTTGTAAAAAATCATGAGCATCCGATCATGTACCTGTAGTTCATATCTGACCCACTTCCTACCGATTCGGCAGGAATTTGTCTTTTTCACCAGGGATAGACGGAAATGTTTGAGATCCCCCTGTTATGACATTATCTATGTAAGGTGGTCTAGTATTTTTGAAAAATGTGACAATAGCATTTTGAATTAGCCATTTGGTGGTTGCTTCACAAAACCGTCCATTTTTTGCACTCGGTAAATGGAAAACGGCTTTTTGGTGCAACGAAAAGGAAAACTTCCTCCTGAAACATTGTTCGCCATCCCATGATGCATACTTATGCACAATATGGACACATTATCACAAACTATGCCTTCATTTTAGCCAAAACATTGGTCATTTGAACCGAAAGCCAAGAAACCTCGAACAAGATAGGTCATTTCGTGAAGGTTTTTTTGAGACATAATCAATATACCAAGTTTGATATTTTTCCTTCTAACTATGTCACATAATATGACACCACCCGAAGGTTTCATGTTTTTTGGATCGTTTTTGAATTTATAATGCCCGTTTTAAACCATCATTATACTTTGTCGAAGGGTGGGCATGAAGATTCTTAGCTCGGGGCTGAGACTCGCTAAACTTGAAGTGGATCTATGATTAAACAACATATTTTGAACCTAAAAATTATTTTTGTAAAAAATCATGAGCATCCGATCATGTACCTGTAGTTCATATCTGACCCACTTCCTACCGATTCGGCAGGAATTTGTCTTTTTCACCAGGGATAGACGGAAATGTTTGAGATCCCCCTGTTATGACATTATCTATGTAAGGTGGTCTAGTATTTTTGAAAAATGTGACAATAGCATTTTGAATTAGCCATTTGGTGGTTGCTTCACAAAACCGTCCATTTTTTGCACTCGGTAAATGGAAAACGGCTTTTTGGTGCAACGAAAAGGAAAACTTCCTCCTGAAACATTGTTCGCCATCCCATGATGCATACTTATGCACAATATGGACACATTATCACAAACTATGCCTTCATTTTAGCCAAAACATTGGTCATTTGAACCGAAAGCCAAGAAACCTCGAACGAGATAGGTCATTTCGTGAAGGTTTTTTTGAGACATAATCAATATACCAAGTTTAATATTTTTCCTTCTAACTATGTCACATAATATGACACCACGCGAAGGTTTCATGTTGTTTGGATCGTTTTTGAATTTATAATGCCCGTTTTAAACCATCGTTATACTTTGTCGAAGGGCGGGCATGAAGATTCTTAGCTCGGGGCTGAGACTCGCTAAACTTGAAGTGGATCTATGATGAAACAACATATTTTGAACCTAAAAATTATTTTTGTAAAAAATTATGAGCATCCGATCATGTACCTGTAGTTCATATCTGACCCACTTCCTACCGATTCGGCAGGAATTCGTCTTTTTCACCAGGGATAGACGGAAATGTTTGAGATCCCCCTGTTATGACATTATCTATTTAAGGTGGTCTAGTATTTTTGAAAAATGTGACGGTAGCATTTTGAATTAGCCATTTGGTGGTTGCTTCACAAAACCGTCCGTTTTTTGCACTCGGTAAATGGAAAACGGCTTTTTGGTGCGACGAAAAGGAAAACTTCCTCCTGAAACATTGTTCGCCATCCCATGATTCATACTTATGCACAATATGGACACATTATCACAAACTATGCCTTCATTTTAGCCAAAACATTGGACATTTGACCCGAAAGCCAAGAAACCTCGAACGAGATAGGTCATTTCGTGAAGGTTTTTTTGAGACATAATCAATATACCAAGTTTGATATTTTTCCTTCTAACTACATCACATAATATGACACCACTCTAAGGTTTCATGTTGTTTGGATCGTTTTTTAATTTATAATGCCCGTTTTAAACCATCGTTATACTTTGTCGAAGGGCGGGCATGAAGATTCTTAGCTCGGGGCTGAGACTCGCTAAACTTGAAGTGGATCTATGATGAAACAACATATTTTGAACCTAAAAATGATTTTTGTAAAAAATCATGAGCATCCGATCATGTACCTGTACTTCATATATGACCCACTTCCTACCGATTCGGCAGGAATTTGTCTTTTTCACCAGGGATAGACGGAAATATTTGAGATCCCCCTGTTATGGCATTATCCATGTAAGTTGGTCTAGTATTTTTGAAAAATGTGACGGTAGCATTTTTGAATTAGACATTTGGTGGTTGCTTCACAAAACCGTCCGTTTTTTGCACTCGGTAAATGGAAAACGGCTTTTTGGTGCGACGAAAAGGAAAACTTCCTCCTGAAATATTGTTCGCCATCCCATGATGCATACTTATGCACAATATGGACACATTAACACAAACTATGCCTTCATTTTAGCCAAAACATTGGTCATTTGACCCGAAAGCCAAGAAACCTCGAACGAGATAGGTCATTTCGTGAAGGTTTTTTTAAGACATAATCAATATACCAAGTTTGATATTTTTCCTTCTAACTACGTCACATAATATAACACCACGCTAAGGTTTCATGTTGTTTGGATCGTTTTTTAATTTATAATGACCGTTTTAAACCATCGTTATACTTTGTCGAAGGGCGGGCATGAAGATTCTTAGCTCGGGGCTGAGACTCGCTAAACTTGAAGTGGATCTATGATGAAACAACATATATTGAACCAAAAAATGATTTTTGTAAAAAATCATGAGCATCCGATCATGTACCTGTAGTTCATATCTGACCCACTTCCTACCGATTCGGCAGGAATTTGTCTTTTTCACCAGGGATAGACGGAAATGTTTGAGATCCCCCTGTTATGACATTATCCATGTAATTTGGTCTAGTATTTTTGAAAAATGTGACGGTAGCATTTTGAATTAGCCATTTGGTGGTTGCTTCAAAAAACCGTCCGTTTTTTGCACTCGGTAAATGGAAAACGGCTTTTTGGTGCGACGAAAAGGAAAACTTCCTCCTGAAACATTGTTCGCCATCCCATGATGCATACTTATGCACAATATGGACACATTATCACAAACAATGCCTTCTTTTTAGCCAAAACATTGGTCATTTGACCCGAAAGCCAAGAAACCTCGAACGAGATAGGTCATTTAGTGAAGGTTTTTTTGAGACATAATCAATATACCAAGTTTGATATTTTTCCTTCTAACTACGTCACATAATATGACACCACGCTAAGGTTTCATGTTGTTTGGATCGTTTTTTAATTTATAATGCCCGTTTTAAACCATCGTTATACTTTGTCGAAGGGCGGGCATGAAGATTCTTTGCTCAGGGCTGATACTCGCTAAACTTGAAGTGGATCTATGATGAAACAACATATTTTGAACCTAAAAATGATTTTTGTAAAAAATCATGAGCATCCGATCAGGTACCTGTAGTTCATATCTGACCCACTTCCTACCGATTCGGCAGGAATTTGTCTTTTTCACCAGGGATAGACGGAAATGTTTGAGATCCCCCTGTTATGACATTATCCATGTAAGTTGGTCTAGTATTTTTGAAAAATATGACGGTAGCATTTTGAATTAGCCATTTGGTGGTTGCTTCACAAAACCGTCCGTTTTTTGCACTCGGTAAATGGAAAACGGCTTTTTGGTGCGACGAAAAGGAAAACTTCCACCTGAAACATTGTTCGCCATCCCATGATGCATACTTATGCACAATATGGACACATTATCACAAACTATGCCTTCATTTTAGCCAAAACATTGGTCATTTGACCCGAAAGCCAAGAAACCTCGAACGAGATAGGTCATTTCGTGAAGGTTTTTTTGAGACATAATCAATATACCAAGTTTGATATTTTTCCTTCTAACTACATCACATAATATGACACCACTCTAAGGTTTCATGTTGTTTGGATCTTTTTTAATTTATAATGCCCGTTTTAAACCATCGTTATACTTTGTCGAAGGGCGGGCATGAAGATTCTTAGCTCGGGGCTGAGACTCGCTAAACTTGAAGTGGATCTATGATGAAACAACATATATTGAACCAAAAATTGATTTTTGTAAAAAATCATGAGCATCCGATCATGTACCTGTAGTTCATATCTGACCCACTTCCTACCGATTCGGCAGGAATTTGTCTTTTTCACCAGGGATAGACGGAAATGTTTGAGATCCCCCTGTTATGACATTATCTATGTAATTTGGTCTATTATTTTTGAAAAATGTGACGGTAGCATTTTGAATTAGCCATTTGGTGGTTGCTTCAAAAAACCGTCCGTTTTTTGCACTCGGTAAATGGAAAACGGCTTTTTGGTGCGACGAAAAGGAAAACTTCCTCCTGAAACATTGTTCGCCATCCCATGATGCATACTTATGCACAATATGGACACATTATCACAAACTATGCCTTCTTTTTAGCCAAAACATTGGTCATTTGACCCGAAAGCCAAGAAACCTCGAACGAGATAGGTCATTTCGTGAAGGTTTTTTTGAGACATAATCAATATACCATGTTTGATATTTTTCCTTCTAACTACGTCACATAATATGACACCACGCTAAGGTTTCATGTTGTTTGGATCGTTTTTTAATTTATAATGCCCGTTTTAAACCATCGTTATACTTTGTCGAAGGGCGGGCATGAAGATTCTTTGCTCGGGGCTGAGACTCGCTAAACTTGAAGTGGATCTATGATGAAACAACATATTTTGAACCAAAAAATGATTTTTGTAAAAAATCATGAGCATCCGATCATGTACCTGTAGTTCATATTTGACCCACTTCCTACCGATTCGGCAGGAATTTGTCTTTTTCACCAGGGATAGACGGAAATGTTTGAGATCCCCCTGTTATGACATTATCTATGTAATTTGGTCTAGTATTTTTGAAAAATGTGACGGTAGCATTTTGAATTAGCCATTTGGTGGTTGCTTCAAAAAACCGTCCGTTTTTTGCACTCGGTAAATGGAAAACGGCTTTTTGGTGCGACGAAAAGGAAAACTTCCTCCTGAAACATTGTTCGCCATCCCATGATGCATACTTATGCACAATATGGACACATTATCACAAACTATGCCTTCTTTTTAGCCAAAACATTGGTCATTTGACCCGAAAGCCAAGAAACCTCGAACGAGATAGGTCATTTCGTGAAGGTTTTTTTGAGACATAATCAATATACCAAGTTTGATATTTTTCCTTCTAACTACGTCACATAATATGACACCACGCTAAGGTTTCATGTTGTTTGGATCGTTTTTTAATTTATAATGACCGTTTTAAACCATCGTTATACTTTGTCGAAGGGCGGGCATGAAGATTCTTTGCTCGGGGCTGAGACTCGCTAAACTTGAAGTGGATCTATGATGAAACAACATATTTTGAACCTACAAATGATTTTTGTAAAAAATCATGAGCATCCGATCATGTACATGTAGTTCATATTTGACCCACTTCCTACCGATTCGGCAGGAATTTGTCTTTTTCACCAGGGATAGACGGAAATGTTTGAGATCCCCCTCTTATGACATTATCCATGTAAGTTGGTCTAGTATTTTTGAAAAATATGACGGTAGCATTTTGAATTAGCCATTTGGTGGTTGCTTCACAAAACCGTCCGTTTTTTGCACTCGGTAAATGGAAAACGGATTTTTGGTGCGACGAAAAGGAAAACTTCCACCTGAAACATTGTTCGCCATCCCATGATGCATACTTATGCACAATATGGACACATTATCACAAACTATGCCTTCATTTTAGCCAAAACATTGGTCATTTGACCCGAAAGCCAAGAAACCTCGAACGAGATAGGTCATTTCGTGAAGGTTTTTTTGAGACATAATCAATATACCAAGTTTGATATTTTTCCTTCTAACTACGTCACATAATATAACACCACGCTAAGGTTTCATGTTGTTTGGATCGTTTTTTAATTTATAATGACCGTTTTAAACCATCGTTATACTTTGTCGAAGGGCAGGCATGAAGATTCTTAGCTCGGGGCTGAGACTCGCTAAACTTGAAGTGGATCTATGATGAAACAACATATACTGAACCAAAAAATGATTTTTGTAAAAAATCATGAGCATCCGATCATGTACCTGTAGTTCATATCTGACCCACTTCCTACCGATTCGGCAGGAATTTGTCTTTTTCACCAGGGATAGACGGAAATGTTTGAGATCCCCCTGTTATGACATTATCTATGTAATTTGGTCTAGTATTTTTGAAAAATGTGACGGTAGCATTTTGAATTAGCCATTTGGTGGTTGCTTCAAAAAACCGTCCGTTTTTTGCACTCGGTAAATGAAAACGGCTTTTTGGTGCGACGAAAAGGAAAACTTCCTCCTGAAACATTGTTCGCCATCCCATGATGCATACTTATGCACAATATGGACACATTATCACAAACTATGCCTTCTTTTTAGCCAAAACATTGGTCATTTGACCCGAAAGCCAAGAAACCTCGAACGAGATAGGTCATTTCGTGAAGGTTTTTTTGATACATAATCAATATACCAAGTTTGATATTTTTCCTTCTAACTACGTCACATAATATGACACCACGCTAAGGTTTCATGTTGTTTGGATCGTTTTTTAATTTATAATGCCCGTTTTAAACCATCGTTATACTTTGTCGAAGGGCGGGCATGAAGATTCTTTGCTCGGGGCTGAGACTCGCTAAACTTGAAGTGGATCTATGATGAAACAACATATTTTGAACCTAAAAATTATTTTTGTAAAAAATCATGAGCATCCGATCATGTACCTGTAGTTCATATCTGACCCACTTCCTACCGATTCGGCAGGAATTTGTCTTTTTCACCAGGGATAGATGGAAATGTTTGAGATCCCCCTGTTATGAAATTATCTATGTAATTTGGTCTAGTATTTTTGAAAAATGTGACGGTAGCATTTTGAATTAGCCATTTGGTGGTTGCTTCAAAAAACCGTCCGTTTTTTGCACTCGGTAAATGGAAAACGGCTTTTTGGTGCGACAAAAAGGAAAACTTCCTCCTGAAACATTGTTCGCCATCCCATGATGCATACTTATGCACAATATGGACACATTATCACAAACTATGCCTTCTTTTTAGCCAAAACATTGGTCATTTGACCCGAAAGCCAAGAAACCTCGAACGAGATAGGTCATTTCCTGAAGGTTTTTTTGAGACATAATCAATATACCAAGTTTGATATGTTTCCTTCTAACTACGTCACATAATATGACACCATGCTAAGGTTTCATGTTGTTTGGATCGTTTTTTAATTTATAATGCCCGTTTTAAACCATCGTTATACTTTGTCGAAGGGCGGGCATGAAGATTCTTTGCTCGGGGCTGAGACTCGCTAAACTTGAAGTGGATCTATGATGAAACAACATATTTTGAACCTAAAAATGATTTTTGTAAAAAATCATGAGCATCCGATCATGTACCTGTAGTTCATATTTGACCCACTTCCTACCGATTCGGCAGGAATTTGTCTTTTTCACCAGGGATAGACGGAAATGTTTGAGATCCCCCTGTTATGACATTATCCATGTAAGTTGGTCTAGTATTTTTGAAAAATATGACAGTAGCATTTTGAATTAGCCATTTGGTGGTTGCTTCACAAAACCGTCCGTTTTTTGCACTCGGTAAATGGAAAACGGCTTTTTGGTGCGACGAAAAGGAAAACTTCCACCTGAAACATTGTTCGCCATCCCATGATGCATACTTATGCACAATATGGACACATTATCACAAACTATGCCTTCATTTTAGCCAAAACATTGGTCATTTGACCCGAAAGCCAAGAAACCTCGAACGAGATAGGTCATTTCGTGAAATTTTTTTTGAGACATAATCAATATACCAAGTTTGATATTTTTCCTTCTAACTACGTCACATAATATGACACCACGCTAAGGTTTCATGTTGTTTGGATCGTTTTTTAATTTATAATGCCCGTTTTAAACCATCGTTATACTTTGTTGAAGGGCGGGCATGAAGATTCTTAGCTCGGGGCTGAGACTCGCTAAACTTTAAGTGGATCTATGATGAAACAACATATTTTGAACCTAAAAATGATTTTTGTAAAAAATCATGAGCATCTGATCATGTACCTGTAGTTCATATCTGACCCACTTCCTACCGATTCGGCAGGAATTTGTCTTTTTCACCAGGGATAGACGGAAATGTTTGAGATCCCCCTGTTATGTCATTTTCCATGTAAGTTGGTCTAGTATTTTTGAAAAATGTGACGGTAGCATTTTGAATTAGCCATTTGGTGGTTGCTTCACAAAACCGTCCATTGTTTGCACTCGGTAAATGGAAAACGGCTTTTTGGTGCGACGAAGAGGAAAACTTCCTCCTGAAACATTGTTCGCCATCCCATGATGCATACTTATGCACAATATGGACACATTATCATAAACTATGCCTTCATTTTAGCCAAAACATTGGTCATTTGACCCGAAAGCCAAGAAACCTCGAACGAGATAGGTCATTTCGTGAAGGTTTTTTTGAGACATAATCAATATACCATGTTTGATATTTTTCCTTCTAATTATGTCACATAATATGAGACCACGCAAATGTTTCATATTGTTTGGATCGTTTTTGAATTTATAATGCCCGTTTTAAACCATCGTTATACTTTGTCGAAGTGCGGGCATGAAGATTCTTAGCTCGGGGATAAGACTCGCTAAACTTGAAGTGGATCTATGATGAAACAACATATTTTGAACCTAAAAATGATTTTTGTAAAAAATCATGAGCATCCGATCATGTACCTGTAGTTCATATCTGACCCACTTCCTACCGATTCGGCAGGAATTTGTCTTTTTCATCAGGGATAGACGGAAATGTTTGAGATTCCCCTGTTATGACATTATCCATGTAAGGTGGTCTATTATTTTTGAAAAATGTGACGGTAGCATTTTGAATTAGCCATTTGGTGGCTGCTTCACAAAACCGTCCGTTTTTTGCACCCGGTAAATGGAAAACGGATTTTTGGTGCGACGAAAAGGAACACTTCCTCCTGAAACATTGTTCGCCATCCCATGATACATACTTATGCATAATATGGACACATTATCACAAACTATGCCTTCATTCTAGCCATAACATTGGTCATTTGATCCAAAAGTCAAGAAACCTCGAACGAGATAGGTCATTTCGTGAAGGTTTTTTTGAGACATAATCAATATACCAAGTTTGATATTTTTCCTTCTAACTATGTCACATAATATGACACCAGGCGAAGGTTTCATGTTGTTTGGATCGTTTTTGTATTTATAATGCCCGTTTTAAACTATATATAATGTTTTATATTTTACTTAATTTTTGTTTATAAATGTGTAATATTTGAGTGTAGATAGATAGATTTTTTTTCTGCAAATTTTGATATATTATTTGTATTTTTCTGAATTAGAATGATTTAGTTATGATTTTTCAAAAAATAATGAAAAAGGAAAAAAAATCTGGAGGCCTATGCCGACGGCCTGGCCGTCGGCACAGACCAAACAAAAATTTTCAAAATTTTCAAAGAGTCGTGCCGACGGCCAGGCCGTCGGCACAGCTTGGCTTCCTAACGCCGTTTCCATCATCGTGTCTGAACTGGGGCTACACCGAGGGCTATATCTACGCCGAGGGCCACCGTCGGCACAGACCTCGCTACTACGCGGACGACCACACTACGCCGAGGGCTACCCTCGGCACCGTGATCTACGCCGACGGCCGTATCTACACCGACGGCAGGACTGGTCGGCTGACCAGGGAAAGCAGCTAAGCCGACGGCCTCGACCTTTGGCCGTCGGCGTAGCCGGCCGGCCGTCGGCGTCTTAGTTTTTTCCTGTGCTGTAGCCCGATCTAGCATCGTAGTTCGCCGAATACTTTCTGGCGATACACGCAGATAGATGTCGTCTTACTTCAACTCCGGCAAGGCAGCACCGTATACGCGCACGTATATAAGCTAGCAATCAAGCTGGCTGTTGCTTGATTGATGGATATTGGCAGAGAAGTGTACCTAGCTAGCTTAGCTAGATTGCTTTCCTAGCTAGCAGCTCCACGATATGGATTGATACTCTTCTGACGATTTCTGTCTCGCCGGAACACGCACGCAAGAACACGATTTGGATTGCTAGAGGCCCGTGTTGAGCCTCTCGTACACCTCTGTTTTCTTTCTTTTTCTGGTACATATTACAGGGGGTATTACACAGATATATAAACAGCCAAGTGTAGCTAACCTAGTAGGATTAGGATCCTAATTCCTTTCCAAACCAGACTACACAAAACCTACTCAAATACACATACCGTATACGACTTGTATACGCCTAGCGCACGACGCCGTGCCTAGCAGCTCTGATACCAATTGTTGGCCGAGACCTAGCAGTACTTTTGCTAGGACGTCGTGACGAGACGACCAGTGACAAACGCACAGCTCGCCGAGTGCTTTCCGATGAGACACACACTACAAGCCGGCTCTCCTTAGACTTCCTTGATCGATCCACCGACGGCCGGTGCTTTTGGCCGGAGCTGAGCAATCAGGTACGCCTAACCTGATCGTCTTGATCAAAGTAGCTAGCTACTCACGTACGCGAAGACACAACACCTTAGGAATCAATTGGATAGCAAAAGGCTCGTGTCGAGCCTTGTATATTTTTATTTCTTCTGGGCACACCCGATTACAGAGGTGTTGTGTCTTCGCGTACGTGAGTAGCTAGCTGCTTTGATCAAGACGATCAGGTTAGGCATACGTGATTGCTCAGCTCGGGCCAAAAGCACCGGCCATCGGTGGATCGATCAAGGAAGTCTAAGGAGAGCCGGCTTGTAGTGTGTGTCTCGTCGGAAAGCACTCGGCGAGCTGTGCGTTTGTCACTGGTCGTCTCGTCACAACGTCCTAGCAAAAGTACTGCTAGGTCTGGGCCAACAATTGGTATCAGAGCCAAGGTCGTCGCCCGTGATCTTCTGAAAGTACTAGGAGGTCATGGCGATGGTGAAGTTTGGCGAGAGCTCGGCATCGGCACCGGTGACAGAGACGGTGGGGGCGGCTTTGTATCCGCGCCTCGATCGCAAGGACTACGGGCTATGGGCACTCAACATGGAGGTGGCCATGGAGGCTCAGGAGGTTTGGGAGGCCATCGATCCAGGAGTCAACGAGTACGTCAAGGGAGGCGCGAAGTACTGGAAGGATCGCCAAGCGTTAACGGCGCTCTATTCCATCGTGCCGAAGGAAGTGATGCAGCACCTCGTCGGAAAGAAATCGGCAAAGGATGCATGGGAGACGATCAAGATCTTGCACCAAGGTCATGCCCGTGTGAATGAAGCGCATCTTCAAACTTTGACAAAAAGCTATGAAGATCTGAAGATGGAGGAGAGCGAGACGGTTGATCAGTTTGCTGCCCATTTCGTTACCCTTGTCAACGCAATTAGGGGATATGGTGAGAAATTGGATGAGATCAAGAACGTCAGAAGGTTCCTGCGTGCGGCGCCGGCGCGCTACATGCAGATCGTTACATCGATCGAACAATTTCTCGACCTGAATACATTGACGGTTGAGGATCTCGTTGGAAGATTAAAGGCACACGATGAGAGAATCCGGATCAGCTTCGGTGATCCAGAACAGGTTGAGCACCTGATGCTCACAAAGCAGCAGTGGATGACTCTTTCAAAAGAAAAGCAAGGAGGCTCCACGAGCGGCAAGGAGAAACAACGCCCAGCGAAAAAGTATATCGTGGGGAAGGAGGATGAAAATGATGCCCCGCCACGGAGGAAGTTTGACATAAAGAAAGTAAGGTGTCATAACTGCGGCGAGCTCGGTCACTTCAAGGCTGATTGCCGGAAAGCACCAAAGGAAAAGGAGAGGGCTCTCATCGCCCAGGAAGGAGATGATGGACCGATGATGCTGATGCTCGAAGTAACTGAGTTAAAGGATGAGGAGGATCCTCCATCACCGGCTATGGAGATTGTGGCGCAAGTGGATCACGATCTACCGTGTGTGCATCATGAGGAAAAAAGTGCCCCGTTCCCATGTGAAGCCACGTTTGAGGCAAGTGAAGCCTCGGAAATTGTTCATGGCGATCTATGCGTTGGAATCTCACCCTCAACTCCGTCTGGCAATAAGTTCTTCATGCTTGTGGTGGATGATCATAGTAAATACATGTGGATTGTGTTGCTGAAAAGTAAGGATCAAGCTCAACAAGCATTCGAGAAGATCAAGGAAGCCGAAGAGTTCAAGGTGGAGGCAAAGATAAGAGCCCTACGCATTGATGAGGGGGGTGAGCTGCATCAAACTGTGTTGACCATGGCACGGAGCATGATGAAGAGTAAAGGCTTGCCAGGAAAATTCTGGGGTGAGGCAGTCAATACGGCTGTGTATTTGCTGAACATGGAATCTACTGAGAGTGGAGTTGGTACAACACCGTACGAAGCATGATACGGATGGAAGCCCTCGGTTGATCATCTTCGTACTTTTGGATGTGTGGCGCATGTAAAGGCAGAATTGGCGGAGCAACGTATTCCAATGATCATGACAGGCTATGAAGGCTCAAAGACATACCGCTTGTGCAATCCTTATACCAATAAGGTGGTTTTCAAGGGAGACGTAATCTTTCAGGAAGGCAAGTCATGGAATTGGGGCTACAACCAACCGGAATATTCAACTTTTCACGTCACGTGGGATCTTGAGTATGAAGAAAATATGGATCAATCGAGCTTATCCTTGTCAGCAAGTTCGGGCCCAGAAGACATTGAAGGCCTAGGGGCAGCTCCAAGCCTGGACACCAGGCCAGAAGCACTAGGGATTCTCCCAGAAGACAAAGAGTTTGAAGAAAAGGCTAGTCTATGGCCAGAAGATACGGAGCTGGAAGGGTGTACAGATGCATGCGCAGCGATACCTGCACTTGCCCAAAAATTAGAGGAGGAGGGGGAGCTGAAGTGAGCCCAGCAAACAGGCCAGCAAGGCCAGAAGGCGATGGTCCAAGAGTGTGTACTTGTGGCCAGATAGATGGAGGAGACCCAACAATAGGGGGTGCAGATCCATCAAAAGGCTTTTCACGTGGTATAGAGAAGCTAGAAGAAAACAAATTTGAGTTACCTCCTACTTATTTGTTATTGCATCCAAGAGCACCGACAAGTAGTAGATCAAATATGCGAGGCATCGATGAGAAAGTACTTCATTGAACCAAGTATAATGTCTCAAGGCGCGAACAAAAAGGACAGTCGGCATGAAGGCATGGAGAAGGGCGTGGACAAAAAGGACTGTCGGCGTGAAGCCATGAAGAAGCCGACAAGAGCAAAGACGGCGACATGGGTGCCAGAGATGACGAAAGCAATGTCGAAGAGGATGCCTGGAGCGGCGAAAGCAATGCCGTGGATGACGCCCGCGAGGAGCAGCTGGCGCATTTGGGATCCAGGTGTAAGTGAAGCGCATATCGTGCTTAGGGGGGTGAATGTTAGATTAAGCACGTTCGATGCCGGCACGGCGTCGTGCGCTAGGCGTATACAAGTCGTATACGGTATGTGTATTTGAGTAGGTTTTTTGTAGTCTGGTTTGGGTAGGAATTAGGATCCTAATCCTACTAGGTTAGCTATACTTGGCTGCTTTATATACCCGTGTAATACCCCTGTAATCTGTATCAGAAAAAGAAAGAAAACAGAGGTGTACGAGAGGCTCAACACGGGCCTCTAGCAATCCAAATCGTGTTCTTGCTTGCGTGTTCCGGCGAGACAGAAATCGTCAGAAGAGTATCAATCCGTATCGTGGAGCTGCTAGCTAGGAAAGCAATCTAGCTAAGCTAGCTAGGTACGCGTCTCTGCCAATATCCATCAATCAAGCAACATCCAGCTTGATTGCTAGCTTATATACGTGCGCGTATACGGTGCTGCCTTGCCGGAGTTGAAGTAAGACGACATCTATCTATCGTGCATCGCCGGAAAGTATTCGGCGGACTACGACGCTAAATCGGGCTAGTTCCAACAACTTATGCATGTTTTAATATGCAAGTGTCACACGACTCTTATGTAGGTGATCTGATCTCATACTCCAATTATCACAATCTTATTAATATGTTCATGATCTAACCTGATACTCCAATTCTCAGACAGTTTTTAATTAAGTGTGACAAAGAAGAGAACTTGTACTACATTAACCTATGCATCATCAAACACTACTACAGTCTAATGATGGGTTAGTCACAGGTATGATACTAAAATGTTATTTGTTCACAGAGCTCCATTTTTTTTCAAGATAATTTACTAAAATGGGTTAGTCACAGGTATGATACTAAATCTGACCTTGTTTAATTATGGTAAATACACTAAAATTTGCTGGGATTTGCTTGTGCAGTCGTGGTTCAGTTTTTCTTCAAACGAGCACACTAGAGGAAAAAGGGCCATCCGTTCGCGACCCCTCGGAGCATTATTCCCGGTTGCGCCACCAACCGGGACTAATGTTGGCACGCGTCCCGGTTGGAGCGGGCACGGGGCCAGGGGCATGCGTCCCGGTTGGTAAGGGGGAATACGTCCCGGTTGGAGCCACCAACCGGGACTAAAGGTTTGGCCACAGCCACGTGGTGTGGCACGCACCTTTAGTCCCGGTTGCTGGCTCCAACCAGGACTAAAGACCCCTGCCCTCTATAAATGCAACGCCCCAGTCCCCTCTGCCTCCACTCTGTTTTTTCGAATGGTGTAAGGTGTGGTGGGGTTTGCTAGTTTTTTCTCATGCATGCATTGAAGGTGTTTGTTGAAAGTTTTGAGTGAAAAATCCCGTTGAATTTCTCATAGAACAAAAATATAGAAGGTGTCCGAGACGCACTTGAGCTTTCTCCTCTTTATTTCCCTCGATCGAGGTTAGCAATCTTATCTTTTCTAGGTCATCGATACAATTCATGTGTCGGTCTGAATTGGTTATTTCACTATTTATGATGTCCTGTTTTTTGATAAACTTACTTATATGATGTAGATGAACGGTTGGGAATGGATGTACGGTGACCGGCGGGTAGCCGGGTATATCAAAGGCGTGGATAAATTTATCGATGTGGCTACGGCAAACAAAGAGAATGGATTTATACGTTGTCCATGTGTTCAATGTCGGAACAACAAGGAGTACTCTTCCTCGAAAATCATTCGCGGCCACCTGATTATGAAAGGTTTCATGCCCAACTATAATTGCTGGACCAAGCACGGGGAAAGAGGGGTTATGATGGAAGATGGTGAAGAAGAAGATGATGATAACAACTATCATCATATGTTTCCTGAATACAGTGATACTGCAATGGAAGACAATGGAGAGGAAAAAGGTGAAGAACGGGCATCAGATGAGCCGGCTGATGAACTTTGTAGGGTCATTTCTGATGCAAAGCGAGACTATGAAACAGAAAATGAGAAGTTGAAGTTAGAGGGCATGTTAGAAGATCACAAGAAATTGTTGTACCCAAATTGTGAAGATGGCAGCACAAAGCTCGGTACCACACTGGAATTGTTGCGATGGAAGGCAGAGTGTGGTCTAACTGACTCCTCATTTGAAAAGATGCTGAAAATAATGAAGCCGAAGTTTCCAAAACATAACGAACTTCCTGAGAGTACCTACGAAGCAAAGAAGACTCTCTGTCCTCTGGGATTAGATGTGCAAAAGATACATGCATGCATTAATGACTGCATCCTCTACCGCGGTAAGGAGTATGAGAATTTAGATAAATGCCCGGTATGCAACGCGTTGCGGTATAAGATCAGACGAGATGACCCTGGTGATGTTGAGGGAGAGCCCCTCCGGAAGAGGGTTCCTCTAAGGTTATGTGGTATGCTCCTATAATACCAAGGTTGAAACGCATGTTCAGAAACAAAGAGCATGCCAGGTTGTTGCGATGGCACAAAGAAGACCGTAAGAAAGACGGGAAGTTGAGACACCCTGCTGATGGGTCACAGTGCAGAAAAATCGAGAGAGACTTCCCAGACTTTGCAGGTGACCCAAGGAACTTATGGTTTGGTCTAAATACGGATGGCATGAATCCTTTTGGGGAGCAGAGCTGCAGTCACAGCACCTGGCCCGTGACTCTATGTATCTACAACCTGCCTCCTTGGTTGTGCATGAAACGTAAGTTCATTATGATGCCAGTGCTCATCCAAGGCCCGAAGCAACCGGCCAACGACATTGATGTGTACCTTAGGCCATTAGTTGAAGAACTCTTACAGTTGTGGGGCAAACCAGGTGTACGTGCGTGGGATGAGAACAAACAGGAGCCATTTAATCTACGAGGGTTGTTATTCGTAACCATCAATGATTGGCCTGCTCTTAGTAACCTTTCAGGACAGACAAACAAAGGATATAAGGCATGCACCCACTGTTTAGATAAGACCGAAGGTACATATTTGTATAAATGCAAGAAGGTTGTGTACCTGGCGAATCAACGATTTCTTCCGACCAATCATCCCGTAAGAAAGAAAGGCAAGCATTTCAAAGGTGAGGCAGATCACCGGAAGAAGCCTGAACTCCCTGCTGGTGATGATGTATTTGGTATGGTCAAGGACATAGAAGTAATCTTTGGAAAGGGTCCCGGCGGTCAATCAGTTCCGAACGACGTCTCTACAGGACACGCACCCATTTGGAAGAAGAAATCTATATTTTGGGAGCTGCCATATTGGAAAGTCCTGCGTGTCCGCTCTTCAATCGACGTGATGCACGTGACGAAGAATCTCTGCATGAACCTGCTAGGATTCCTAGGCGTGTATGGGAAGACAAAAGATACACCTGAAGCGCGGGAGGACCAACAAATTATGAAAGACCCAAAGAACATGCATACAGATAACAAGACGGATAAAGGGCGTCACTTAAGTCGTGCCAGCTATGCTCCATGGTTACGTCTGAAGCGGTCATAAGGAATGACATATGCCAAGAAGTTCATGCTCATATTATGTAACTCTAGTTCATGTCTTTCGCGGTTTGTGGCTTGACCGAAGGATATCTTTCGCGGTTTGTGGCCTTTAGTCCCGGTTTTGTAGTCTCAGTTTTTAATATTAATAAATGTCTTGAGTGTTAATCCCGTTTTGTGGTTGGATCGGGAGTGCCTCTATGACCAGTTTCTTGGAGATGCCGGAGGACTGGGCTCCGTCGGCATCTCCCTGAAACTGTTCGTAGTGGTGTCCCTGCTCTCGAAAACCATCTTACAGCTTGTAACTTCACTAACTAGATCAATACGCCTCGGAGCTAACTAATTTCACATATTAGGGAGTGCCTCTATGACCAGTTTCTCGGAGATGCTGGAGGACTGGGCTCCGTCGGCATCTCCCTGAAACTGGCCGCAGTGGTGTCCCTGCTCTCGAAAACCATCTTGCAGCTTGTAACTTCACTAACTAGATCAATACGCCTCGGAGCTAACTAAATTCACATATTAGGTAGTGCCTCTTTGACCAGTTTCTCGGAGATGCCGGAGGACTGGGCTCCGTCGGCATCTCCCTGAAACTGGACGTAGTGGTTTCCCTGCTCTCTAAAACCATCTTGGAGATGCCTCAAATGGGCTGGAGGACTGGACTCACAAGGATGCATATTTATAGTACAAGAAGCTCGGCATATTGTCAACACTCACGACATAATGTCGACACTCACCCCTATTATTAGTGCTGACTCATCTTTAGTCCCGGTTGGTGTCTCCAACCGGGACTAAAGGTTCATCTTTAGTCCCGGTTGGTGACACCATCCGGGACAAGGTACAAGCCGCACGACATAATGTCGACACTCACCCCTATTTTTAGTGTTGTCTGGCCCACTCTGCCGCAATCCCTTCAGTCGCGGTTGGTTTCTCCAACCGGGACTAAATATGAACCCTCTCTTTATATAGGAATTTCCCTCTATTTATTAGGTAACACTTAAGACATTTATTAATATTAAAAACCGGGACAAACCGGGACTAGCTAACACTCAGGCCTAAAGCCGCCCCCTTTAGTCATAATCATGCCTAGTCCTATAGTACGCAGCTTCAGGGTCTTCATCGTCGTCATCATCATCGTCATCTTCACCTGCCACTCCGGGGATCCTCAGCCCATCCATGGCATATACCAGGGGCCATTCCAGCCTCGGATTCACGGCGGGTGGGAGAGGGGTCTCCTGGAAGACGATGCCGCTACCGCCGGGACAGTGTGGGGCCTGTGGCGGGTGGACTCGTGGGCACCGTAGGCGAGGATGGTCTCCCCCGGCGATGTAGCCCATCACTTCGATGATAGTACGGTTCGCCCACCACAGACGACGGCCGACTTCGTTGTGGTTCACCGGTGGCGGGCCATCACCCTCGTACCTGGCAAGCTCCCTTTCCCGCCTATTAGCGAAGAAGGTATTCCAGGTGTCATAGTTGTCGGGATCCCACTGGGGATCCATCCGCTGCTCCGGCGTGAGCTCGTGGTAGAAGTGGTTTGTGATGGCCGCCTGGCATGCGGAACCTTGAGGGACAGGAGGGACAGGAACCCCTCCAGCGCTCAGCATCCAGCCGACGGGCGGCCGGTACCCCGGTGGACAAGGGTAGTTGGAGGCGCACAGCGCCTCGGTCTCCTCGAGGGTCAGAATGGCCCAGTAGGCGTTGTCCATTGTTCTAAGAGAGGAAGGAGTGGATGTGTGGATAGCCATGACACGATCACCCTAAATATAGAGGGAAAGGGCGGGAAAACTTGGCGTGAAGCTTTGGGAAATGGCGGGAAATATCTTTAGTCCCGGTTAGTGAATACATCCGGGACTAAAAGCTCTAGTAGAAAGGAAAGGGCGGGAAAACTTGGCGGGAAGAGATGGGAAATGGAGGAAAATATTTTTAATCCCGGTTTGTGACTACATCCGGGACTAAATGCAAGTTCTAACGATGCCCGTCCCCTATCTTCATGCACACCGGTTCGACCATAGTTAGAAATTCAGATAATTCAAAACGGGCATAATAAATTCAAAAAAAATCCGAACAATGAAAATCCTTCGCGTGGTGTCATATTATGTTACATAGTTGAAAGGAAAAATACCAGACTTGGTATATTGATCATGTTTCGAAAAAACCTTCACAAAATGACCTATATTGTTCGAGGTTTCATGGCTTTCGGTCCAAATGACCGATGTTATGTGCTGAATCACGACATAGTTTGGGATGTTGTGCCCATATTATGCATGTGTGTGGACATTGGTATGGAGAACAATGTTGCAGGAGGAAGTTTTCCTTTTTGTCGCACGGAAAAGCCCTTTTCCATTTTCCGAGCGCAAAAAACGGGTCGTTTTGTGAAGTAACCACCAAAATGCCGTTTCAGAATGATTCCGTCCTATTTTCCTAAAATACTAGACCACCTTACATGGACTATCTCCCAACCGGTACATCTCAAACCTTTTCGTCCATCCCGGGTAAAAAGGACAAATGTCTGCCGAATCGGTAGAAAGTGGGTCCGGTTTGTACTATAGGTACATGATCTATCGCCCGTGATTTTTTGAAAAAATCATTTTTAGACTCGCAATATGTGGTTTCTTCAGAGATCCAATGCAAGTTCTAACGATGCTCGTCCCCTATCTTCATGCACACCGGTTCGACCATAGTTAGAAATTCAGATAATTCAAAACGGGCATAATAAATTCAAAAAAAATCCGAACAATGAAAATCCTTCGCGTGGTGTCATATTATGTTACATAGTTGAAAGGAAAAATACCAGACTTGGTATATTGATCATGTTTCGAAAAAACCTTCACAAAATGACGTATATTGTTCGAGGTTTCATGGCTTTCGGTCCAAATGACCGATGTTATGTGCTGAATCACGGCATAGTTTGTGATGTTGTGCCCATATTATGCATGTGTGTGGAGATTGGTATGGAGAACAATGTTGCAGGAGGAAGTTTTCCTTTTTGTCGCACGGAAAAGCCCTTTTCCATTTTCCGAGCGCAAAAAACGGGTCGTTTTGTGAAGTAACCACCAAAATGCCGTTTCAGAATGCTACCGTCTTATTTTCCTAAAATACTAGACCACCTTACATGGACTATCTCCCAACCGGTACATCTCAAACCTTTTCGTCCATCCCGGGTAAAAAGGACAAATGTCTGCCGAATCGGTAGGAAGTGGGTCCGGTTTGTACTACAGGTACATGATCTATCGCCCGTGATTTTTTGAAAAAATCATTTTTAGACTCGCAATATGTGGTTTCTTCAGAGATCCAATGCAAGTTCTAACGATGCCCGTCCCCTATCTTCATGCACACCGGTTCGACCATAGTTAGAAATTCAGATAATTCAAAACGGGCATAATAAATTCAAAAAAAATCCGAACAATGAAAATCCTTCGCGTGGTGTCATATTATGTTACATAGTTGAAAGGAAAAATACCAGACTTGGTATATTGATCATGTTTCGAAAAAACCTTCACAAAATGACCTATATTGTTCGAGGTTTCATGGCTTTCGGTCCAAATGACCGATGTTATGTGCTGAATCACGGCATAGTTTGTGATGTTGTGCCCATATTATGCATGTGTGTGGAGATTGGTATGGAGAACAATGTTGCAGGAGGAAGTTTTCCTTTTTGTCGCACGGAAAAGCCCTTTTCCATTTTCCGAGCGCAAAAAACGGGTCGTTTTGTGAAGTAACCACCAAAATGCCGTTTCAGAATGCTTCCGTCCTATTTTCCTAAAATACTAGACCACCTTACATGGACTATCTCCCAACCGGTACATCTCAAACCTTTTCGTCCATCCCGGGTAAAAAGGACAAATGTCTGCCGAATCGGTAGAAAGTGGGTCCGGTTTGTACTATAGGTACATGATCTATCGCCCGTGATTTTTTGAAAAAATCATTTTTAGACTCGCAATATGTGGTTTCTTCAGAGATCCAATGCAAGTTCTAACGATGCTCGTCCCCTATCTTCATGCACACCGGTTCGACCATAGTTAGAAATTCAGATAATTCAAAACGGGCATAATAAATTCAAAAAAAATCCGAACAATGAAAATCCTTCGCGTGGTGTCATATTATGTTACATAGTTGAAAGGAAAAATACCAGACTTGGTATATTGATCATGTTTCGAAAAAACCTTCACAAAATGACGTATATTGTTCGAGGTTTCATGGCTTTCGGTCCAAATGACCGATGTTATGTGCTGAATCACGGCATAGTTTGTGATGTTGTGCCCATATTATGCATGTGTGTGGAGATTGGTATGGAGAACAATGTTGCAGGAGGAAGTTTTCCTTTTTGTCGCACGGAAAAGCCCTTTTCCATTTTCCGAGCGCAAAAAAACGGGTCGTTTTGTGAAGTAACCACCAAAATGCCGTTTCAGAATGCTACCGTCCTATTTTCCTAAAATACTAGACCACCTTACATGGACTATCTCCCAACCGGTACATCTCAAACCTTTTCGTCCATCCCGGGTAAAAAGGACAAATGTCTGCCGAATCGGTAGGAAGTGGGTCCGGTTTGTACTACAGGTACATGATCTATCGCCCGTGATTTTTTGAAAAAATCATTTTTAGACTCGCAATATGTGGTTTCTTCAGAGATCCAATGCAAGTTCTAACGATGCTCGTCCCCTATCTTCATGCACACCGGTTCGACCATAGTTAGAAATTCAGATAATTCAAAACGGGCATAATAAATTCAAAAAAAATCTGAACAATGAAAATCCTTCGCGTGGTGTCATATTATGTTACATAGTTGAAAGGAAAAATACCAGACTTGGTATATTGATCATGTTTCGAAAAAACCTTCACAAAATGACGTATATTGTTCGAGGTTTCATGGCTTTCGGTCCAAATGACCGATGTTATGTGCTGAATCACGTCATAGTTTGTGATGTTGTGCCCATATTATGCATGTGTGTGGAGATTGGTATGGAGAACAATGTTGCAGGAGGAAGTTTTCCTTTTTGTCGCACGGAAAAGCCCTTTTCCATTTTCCGAGCGCAAAAAACGGGTCGTTTTGTGAAGTAACCACCAAAATGCCGTTTCAGAATGCTACCGTCTTATTTTCCTAAAATACTAGACCACCTTACATGGACTATCTCCCAACCGGTACATCTCAAACCTTTTCGTCCATCCCGGGTAAAAAGGACAAATGTCTGCCGAATCGGTAGGAAGTGGGTCCGGTTTGTACTACAGGTACATGATCTATCGCCCGTGATTTTTTGAAAAAATCATTTTTAGACTCGCAATATGTGGTTTCTTCAGAGATCCAATGCAAGTTCTAACGATGCCCGTCCCCTATCTTCATGCACACCGGTTCGACCATAGTTAGAAATTCAGATAATTCAAAACGGGCATAATAAATTCAAAAAAAATCCGAACAATGAAAATCCTTCGCGTGGTGTCATATTATGTTACATAGTTGAAAGGAAAAATACCAGACTTGGTATATTGATCATGTTTCGAAAAAACCTTCACAAAATGACCTATATTGTTCGAGGTTTCATGGCTTTCGGTCCAAATGACCGATGTTATGTGCTGAATCACGGCATAGTTTGTGATGTTGTGCCCATATTATGCATGTGTGTGGAGATTGGTATGGAGAACAATGTTGCAGGAGGAAGTTTTCCTTTTTGTCGCACGGAAAAGCCCTTTTCCATTTTCCGAGCGCAAAAAACGGGTCGTTTTGTGAAGTAACCACCAAAATGCCGTTTCAGAATGCTTCCGTCCTATTTTCCTAAAATACTAGACCACCTTACATGGACTATCTCCCAACCGGTACATCTCAAACCTTTTCGTCCATCCCGGGTAAAAAGGACAAATGTCTGCCGAATCGGTAGAAAGTGGGTCCGGTTTGTACTATAGGTACATGATCTATCGCCCGTGATTTTTTGAAAAAATCATTTTTAGACTCGCAATATGTGGTTTCTTCAGAGATCCAATGCAAGTTCTAACGATGCTCGTCCCCTATCTTCATGCACACCGGTTCGACCATAGTTAGAAATTCAGATAATTCAAAACGGGCATAATAAATTCAAAAAAAATCCGAACAATGAAAATCCTTCGCGTGGTGTCATATTATGTTACATAGTTGAAAGGAAAAATACCAGACTTGGTATATTGATCATGTTTCGAAAAAACCTTCACAAAATGACGTATATTGTTCGAGGTTTCATGGCTTTCGGTCCAAATGACCGATGTTATGTGCTGAATCACGGCATAGTTTGTGATGTTGTGCCCATATTATGCATGTGTGTGGAGATTGGTATGGAGAACAATGTTGCAGGAGGAAGTTTTCCTTTTTGTCGCACGGAAAAGCCCTTTTCCATTTTCCGAGCGCAAAAAACGGGTCGTTTTGTGAAGTAACCACCAAAATGCCGTTTCAGAATGCTACCGTCCTATTTTCCTAAAATACTAGACCACCTTACATGGACTATCTCCCAACCGGTACATCTCAAACCTTTTCGTCCATCCCGGGTAAAAAGGACAAATGTCTGCCGAATCGGTAGGAAGTGGGTCCGGTTTGTACTACAGGTACATGATCTATCGCCCGTGATTTTGTGAAAAAATCATTTTTAGACTCGCAATATGTGGTTTCTTCAGAGATCCAATGCAAGTTCTAACGATGCTCGTCCCCTATCTTCATGCACACCGGTTCGACCATAGTTAGAAATTCAGATAATTCAAAACGGGCATAATAAATTCAAAAAAAATCTGAACAATGAAAATCCTTCGCGTGGTGTCATATTATGTTACATAGTTGAAAGGAAAAATACCAGACTTGGTATATTGATCATGTTTCGAAAAAACCTTCACAAAATGACGTATATTGTTCGAGGTTTCATGGCTTTCGGTCCAAATGACCGATGTTATGTGCTGAATCACGTCATAGTTTGTGATGTTGTGCCCATATTATGCATGTGTGTGGAGATTGGTATGGAGAACAATGTTGCAGGAGGAAGTTTTCCTTTTTGTCGCACGGAAAAGCCCTTTTCCATTTTCCGAGCGCAAAAAACGGGTCGTTTTGTGAAGTAACCACCAAAATGCCGTTTCAGAATGCTACCGTCCTATTTTCCTAAAATACTAGACCACCTTACATGGACTATCTCCCAACCGGTACATCTCAAACCTTTTCGTCCATCCCGGGTAAAAAGGACAAATGTCTGCCGAATCGGCAGGAAGTGGGTCCGGTTTGTACTACAGGTACATGATCTATCGCCCGTGATTTTTTGAAAAAATCATTTTTAGACTCGCAATATGTGGTTTCTTCAGAGATCCAATGCAAGTTCTAACGATGCTCGTCCCCTATCTTCATGCACACCGGTTCGACCATAGTTAGAAATTCAGATAATTCAAAACGGGCATAATAAATTCAAAAAAATCCGAACAATGAAAATCCTTCGCGTGGTGTCATATTATGTTACATAGTTGAAAGGAAAAATACCAGACTTGGTATATTGATCATGTTTCGAAAAAACCTTCACAAAATGACCTATATTGTTCGAGGTTTCATGGCTTTCGGTCCAAATGACCGATGTTATGTGCTGAATCACGGCATAGTTTGTGATGTTGTGCCCATATTATGCATGTGTGTGGAGATTGGTATGGAGAACAATGTTGCAGGAGGAAGTTTTCCTTTTTGTCGCACGGAAAAGCCCTTTTCCATTTTCCGAGCGCAAAAAACGGGTCGTTTTGTGAAGTAACCACCAAAATGCCGTTTCAGAATGCTACCGTCCTATTTTCCTAAAATACTAGACCACCTTACATGGACTATCTCCCAACCGGTACATCTCAAACCTTTTCGTCCATCCCGGGTAAAAAGGACAAATGTCTGCCGAATCGGCAGGAAGTGGGTCCGGTTTGTACTACAGGTACATGATCTATCGCCCGTGATTTTTTGAAAAAATCATTTTTAGACTCGCAATATGTGGTTTCTTCAGAGATCCAATGCAAGTTCTAACGATGCTCGTCCCCTATCTTCATGCACACCGGTTCGACCATAGTTAGAAATTCAGATAATTCAAAACGGGCATAATAAATTCAAAAAAAATCCGAACAATGAAAATCCTTCGCGTGGTGTCATATTATGTTACATAGTTGAAAGGAAAAATACCAGACTTGGTATATTGATCATGTTTCGAAAAAACCTTCACAAAATGACCTATATTGTTCGAGGTTTCATGGCTTTCGATCCAAATGACCGATGTTATGTGCTGAATCACGGCATAGTATGTGATGTTGTGCCCATATTATGCATGTGTGTGGACATTGGTATGGAGAACAATGTTGCAGGAGGAAGTTTTCCTTTTTGTCGCACGGAAAAGCCCTTTTCCATTTTCCGAGCGCAAAAAATGGGTCGTTTTGTGAAGTAACCACCAAAATGCCGTTTCAGAATGCTACCGTCCTATTTTCCTAAAATACTAGACCACCTTACATGGACTATCTCCCAACCGGTACATCTCAAACCTTTTCGTCCATCCCGGGTAAAAAGGACAAATGTCTGCCGAATCGGCAGGAAGTGGGTCCGGTTTGTACTACAGGTACATGATCTATCGCCCGTGATTTTTTGAAAAAATCATTTTTAGACTCGCAATATGTGGTTTCTTCAGAGATCCAATGCAAGTTCTAACGATGCTCGTCCCCTATCTTCATGCACACCGGTTCGACCATAGTTAGAAATTCAGATAATTCAAAACGGGCATAATAAATTCAAAAAAAATCCGAACAATGAAAATCCTTCGCGTGGTGTCATATTATGTTACATAGTTGAAAGGAAAAATACCAGACTTGGTATATTGATCATGTTTCGAAAAAACCTTCACAAAATGACCTATATTGTTCGAGGTTTCATGGCTTTCGGTCCAAATGACCGATGTTATGTGCTGAATCACGGCATAGTTTGTGATGTTGTGCCCATATTATGCATGTGTGTGGACATTGGTATGGAGAACAATGTTGCAGGAGGAAGTTTTCCTTTTTGTCGCACGGAAAAGCCCTTTTCCATTTTCCGAGCGCAAAAAACGGGTCGTTTTTGTGAAGTAACCACCAAAATGCCGTTTCAGAATGCTACCGTCCTATTTTCCTAAAATACTAGACCACCTTACATGGACTATCTCCCAACCGGTACATCTCAAACCTTTTCGTCCATCCCGGGTAAAAAGGACAAATGTCTGCCGAATCGGCAGGAAGTGGGTCCGGTTTGTACTACAGGTACATGATCTATCGCCCGTGATTTTTTGAAAAAATCATTTTTAGACTCGCAATATGTGGTTTCTTCAGAGATCCAATGCAAGTTCTAACGATGCTCGTCCCCTATCTTCATGCACACCGGTTCGACCATAGTTAGAAATTCAGATAATTCAAAACGGGCATAATAAATTCAAAAAAAATCCGAACAATGAAAATCCTTCGCGTGGTGTCATATTATGTTACATAGTTGAAAGGAAAAATACCAGACTTGGTATATTGATCATGTTTCGAAAAAACCTTCACAAAATGACCTATATTGTTCGAGGTTTCATGGCTTTCGGTCCAAATGACCGATGTTATGTGCTGAATCACGGCATAGTATGTGATGTTGTGCCCATATTATGCATGTGTGTGGACATTGGTATGGAGAAAAATGTTGCAGGAGGAAGTTTTCCTTTTTGTCGCACGGAAAAGCCCTTTTCCATTTTCCGAGCGCAAAAAACGGGTCGTTTTGTGAAGTAACCACCAAAATGCCGTTTCAGAATGCTACCGTCCTATTTTCCTAAAATACTAGACCACCTTACATGGACTATCTCCCAACCGGTACATCTCAAACCTTTTCGTCCATCCTGGGTAAAAAGGACAAATGTCTGCCGAATCGGCAGGAAGTGGGTCCGGTTTGTACTACAGGTACATGATCTATCGCCCGTGATTTTTTGAAAAAATCATTTTTAGACTCGCAATATGTGGTTTCTTCAGAGATCCAATGCAAGTTCTAACGATGCTCGTCCCCTATCTTCATGCACACCGGTTCGACCATAGTTAGAAATTCAGATAATTCAAAACGGGCATAATAAATTCAAAAAAAAAATCCGAACAATGAAAATCCTTCGCGTGGTGTCATATTATGTTACATAGTTGAAAGGAAAAATACCAGACTTGGTATATTGATCATGTTTCGAAAAAACCTTCACAAAATGACGTATATTGTTCGAGGTTTCATGGCTTTCGGTCCAAATGACCGATGTTATGTGCTGAATCACGGCATAGTTTGTGATGTTGTGCCCATATTATGCATGTGTGTGGACATTGGTATGGAGAAAAATGTTGCAGGAGGAAGTTTTCCTTTTTGTCGCACGGAAAAGCCCTTTTCCATTTTCCGAGCGCAAAAAACGGGTCGTTTTGTGAAGTAACCACCAAAATGCCGTTTCAGAATGCTACCGTCCTATTTTCCTAAAATACTAGACCACCTTACATGGACTATCTCCCAACCGGTACATCTCAAACCTTTTCGTCCATCCCGGGTAAAAAGGACAAATGTCTGCCGAATCGGCAGGAAGTGGGTCCGGTTTGTACTACAGGTACATGATCTATCGCCCGTGATTTTTTGAAAAAATCATTTTTAGACTCGCAATATGTGGTTTCTTCAGAGATCCAATGCAAGTTCTAACGATGCTCGTCCCCTATCTTCATGCACACCGGTTCGACCATAGTTAGAAATTCAGATAATTCAAAACGGGCATAATAAATTCAAAAAAAAATCCGAACAATGAAAATCCTTCGCGTGGTGTCATATTATGTTACATAGTTGAAAGGAAAAATACCAGACTTGGTATATTGATCATGTTTCGAAAAAACCTTCACAAAATGACCTATATTGTTCGAGGTTTCATGTCTTTCGGTCCAAATGACCGATGTTATGTGCTGAATCACGGCATAGTATGTGATGTTGTGCCCATATTATGCATGTGTGTGGACATTGGTATGGAGAACAATGTTGCAGGAGGAAGTTTTCCTTTTTGTCGCACGGAAAAGCCCTTTTCCATTTTCCGAGCGCAAAAAACGGGTCGTTTTGTGAAGTAACCACCAAAATGCCGTTTCAGAATGCTACCGTCCTATTTTCCTAAAATACTAGACCACCTTACATGGACTATCTCCCAACCGGTACATCACAAACCTTTTCGTCCATCCCGGGTAAAAAGGACAAATGTCTGCCGAATCGGCAGGAAGTGGGTCCGGTTTGTACTACAGGTACATGATCTATCGCCCGTGATTTTTTGAAAAAATCATTTTTTAGACTCGCAATATGTGTTTCTTCATAGATCCAATGCAAGTTCTAACGATGCTCGTCCCCTATCTTCATGCACACGGTTCGACCATAGTTAGAAATTCAGATAATTCAAAACGGGCATAATAAATTCAAAAAAAATCCGAACAATGAAAATCCTTCGCGTGGTGTCATATTATGTTACATAGTTGAAAGGAAAAATTCCAGACTTGGTATATTGATCATGTTTCGAAAAAACCTTCACAAAATGACCTATATTGTTCGAGGTTTCATGGCTTTCGGTCCAAATGACCGATGTTATGTGCTGAATCACGGCATAGTTTGTGATGTTGTGCCCATATTATGCATGTGTGTGGACATTGGTATGGAGAAAAATGTTGCAGGAGGAAGTTTTCCTTTTTGTCGCACGGAAAAGCCCTTTTCCATTTTCCGAGCGCAAAAAACGGGTCGTTTTGTGAAGTAACCACCAAAATGCCGTTTCAGAATGCTACCGTCCTATTTTCCTAAAATACTAGACCACCTTACATGGACTATCTCCCAACCGGTACATCTCAAACCTTTTCGTCCATCCCGGGTAAAAAGGACAAATGTCTGCCGAATCGGCAGGAAGTGGGTCCGGTTTGTACTACAGGTACATGATCTATCGCCCGTGATTTTTTGAAAAAATCATTTTTAGACTCGCAATATGTGGTTTCTTCATAGATCCAATGCAAGTTCTAACGATGCTCGTCCCCTACCTTCATGCACACCGGTTCGACCATAGTTAGAAATTCAGATAATTCAAAACGGGCATAATAAATTCAAAAAAAATCCGAACAATGAAAATCCTTCGCGTGGTGTCATATTATGTTACATAGTTGAAAGGAAAAATACCAGACTTGGTATATTGATCATGTTTCGAAAAAACCTTCACAAAATGACGTATATTGTTCGAGGTTTCATGGCTTTCGGTCCAAATGACCAATGTTATGTGCTGAATCACGGCATAGTTTGTGATGTTGTGCCCATATTATGCATGTGTGTGGACATTGGTATGGAGAACAATGTTGCAGGAGGAAGTTTTCCTTTTTGTCGCACGGAAAAGCCCTTTTCCATTTTCCGAGCGCAAAAAACGGGTCGTTTTGTGAAGTAACCACCAAAATGCCGTTTCAGAATGCTACCGTCCTATTTTCCTAAAATACTAGACCACCTTACATGGACTATCTCCCAACCGGTACATCTCAAACCTTTTCGTCCATCCGGGGTAAAAAGGACAAATGTCTGCCGAATCGGTAGGAAGTGGGTCCGGTTTGTACTACAGGTACATGATCTATCGCCCGTGATTTTTTGAAAAAATCATTTTTAGACTCGCAATATGTGGTTTCTTCATAGATCCAATGCAAGTTCTAACGATGCTCGTCCCCTATCTTCATGCACACCGGTTCGACCATAGTTAGAAATTCAGATAATTCAAAACGGGCATAATAAATTCAAAAAAAATCCGAACAATGAAAATCCTTCGCGTGGTGTCATATTATGTTACATAGTTGAAAGGAAAAATACCAGACTTGGTATATTGATCATGTTTCGAAAAAACCTTCACAAAATGACCTATATTGTTCGAGGTTTCATGGCTTTCGGTCCAAATGACCGATGTTATGTGCTGAATCACGACATAGTATGTGATGTTGTGCCCATATTATGCATGTGTGTGGACATTGGTATGGAGAACAATGTTGCAGGAGGAAGTTTTCCTTTTTGTCGCACGGAAAAGCCCTTTTCCATTTTCCGAGCGCAAAAAACGGGTCGTTTTGTGAAGTAACCACCAAAATGCCGTTTCAGAATGCTACCGTCCTATTTTCCTAAAATACTAGACCACCTTACATGGACTATCTCCCAACCGGTACATCTCAAACCTTTTCGTCCATCCCGGGTAAAAAGGACAAATGTCTGCCGAATCGGCAGGAAGTGGGTCCGGTTTGTACTACAGGTACATGATCTATCGCCCGTGATTTTTTGAAAAAATCATTTTTAGACTCGCAATATGTGGTTTCTTCAGAGATCCAATGCAAGTTCTAACGATGCTCGTCCCCTATCTTCATGCACACCGGTTCGACCATAGTTAGAAATTCAGATAATTCAAAACGGGCATAATAAATTCAAAAAAAATCCGAACAATGAAAATCCTTCGCGTGGTGTCATATTATGTTACATAGTTGAAAGGAAAAATACCAGACTTGGTATATTGATCATGTTTCGAAAAAACCTTCACAAAATGACCTATATTGTTCGAGGTTTCATGTCTTTCGGTCCAAATGACCGATGTTATGTGCTGAATCACGGCATAGTATGTGATGTTGTGCCCATATTATGCATGTGTGTGGACATTGGTATGGAGAACAATGTTGCAGGAGGAAGTTTTCCTTTTTGTCGCACGGGAAAGCCCTTTTCCATTTTCCGAGCGCAAAAAACGGGTCGTTTTGTGAAGTAACCACCAAAATGCCGTTTCAGAATGCTACCGTCCTATTTCCTAAAATACTAGACCACCTTACATGGACTATCTCCCAACCGGTACATCACAAACCTTTTCGTCCATCCCGGGTAAAAAGGACAAATGTCTGCCGAATCGGCAGGAAGTGGGTCCGGTTTGTACTACAGGTACATGATCTATCGCCCGTGATTTTTGAAAAAAATCATTTTAGACTCGCAATATGTGGTTTCTTCATAGATCCAATGCAAGTTCTAACGATGCTCGTCCCCTATCTTCATGCACACCGGTTCGACCATAGTTAGAAATTCAGATAATTCAAAACGGGCATAATAAATTCAAAAAAAATCCGAACAATGAAAATCCTTCGCGTGGTGTCATATTATGTTACATAGTTGAAAGGAAAAATTCCAGACTTGGTATATTGATCATGTTTCGAAAAAACCTTCACAAAATGACCTATATTGTTCGAGGTTTCATGGCTTTCGGTCCAAATGACCGATGTTATGTGCTGAATCACGGCATAGTTTGTGATGTTGTGCCCATATTATGCATGTGTGTGGACATTGGTATGGAGAAAAATGTTGCAGGAGGAAGTTTTCCTTTTGTCGCACGGAAAAGCCCTTTTCCATTTTCCGAGCGCAAAAAACGGGTCGTTTTGTGAAGTAACCACCAAAATGCCGTTTCAGAATGCTACCGTCCTATTTTCCTAAAATACTAGACCACCTTACATGGACTATCTCCCAACCGGTACATCTCAAACCTTTTCGTCCATCCCGGGTTAAAAAGGACAAATGTCTGCCGAATCGGCAGGAGGAAGTGGGTCCGGTTTGTACTACAGTACATGATCTATCGCCCGTGATTTTTGGAAAAAATCATTTTTAGACTCGCAATATGTGGTTTCTTCATAGATCCAATGCAAGTTCTAACGATGCTCGTCCCCTACCTTCATGCACACGGTTCGACCATAGTTAGAATTCAGATAATTCAAAACGGGCATAATAATTCAAAAAAAATCCGAACAATGAAAATCCTTCGCGTGGTGTCATATTATGTTACATAGTTGAAAGAAAAAATACCAGACTTGGTATATTGATCATGTTTCGAAAAAACCTTCACAAAATGACGTATATTGTTCGAGGTTTCATGGCTTTCGGTCCAAATGACCAATGTTATGTGCTGAATCACGGCATAGTTTTGATGTTGTGCCCATATATGCATGTGTGTGGACATTGGTATGGAGAACAATGTTGCAGGAGGAAGTTTTTCCTTTTTGTCGCACGGAAAAGCCCTTTTCCATTTTCCGAGCGCAAAAAAACGGGTCGTTTTGTGAAGTAACCACCAAAATGCCGTTTCAGAATGCTTACCGTCCTATTTTCCTAAAATACTAGACCACCTTACATGGACTATCTCCCAAACGGTACATCTCAAACCTTTTCGTCCATCCGGGTAAAAAGGACAAATGTCTGCCGAATCGGTAGGAAGTGGGTCCGGTTGTACTACAGGTACATGATCTATCGCCCGTGATTTTTTGAAAAAATCATTTTTAGACTCGCAATATGGGTTTCTTCATAGATCCAATGCAAGTTCTAACGATGCTCGTCCCCTATCTTCATGCACACCGGTTCGACCATAGTTAGAAATTCAGATAATTCAAAACGGGCATAATAAATTCAAAAAAAATCCGAACAATGAAATCCTTCGCGTGGTGTCATATTATGTTACATAGTTGAAAGGAAAATATACCAGACTTGGTATTTCATCATGTTTCGAAAAAACCTTCACAAAATGACCTATATTGTTCGAGGTTCATGGCTTTCGGTCCAAATGACCGATGTTTTATGTGCTGAATCACGACATAGTATGTGATGTTGTGCCCATATTATGCATGTGTGTGGAATTGGTTGGTATGGAGAAAATGTTGCAGGAGGAAGTTTCCTTTTGTCGCACGGAAAAGCCCTTTTCCATTTTCCGAGCGCAAAAAAACGGGTCGTTTTTGTAAAGTAACCACCAAAATGCCGTTTCAGAATGCTACCGTCCTATTTTCCTAAAATACTAGACCACCTTACATGGACTATCTCCCAACCGGTACATCTCAAACCTTTTCGTCCATCCCGGGGTAAAAAGGACAATGTCTGCCGAATCGGCAGGAAGTGGGTCCGGTTTACTACAGGTAATGATCTATCGCCCGTGATTTTTTGAAAAAATCATTTTTAGACTCGCAATATGTGGTTCTTCAGAGATCCAATGCAAGTTCTAACGATGCTCGTCCCCTACCTTCATGCACACCGGTTCGACCATAGTTAGAAATTCAGATAATTCAAAACGGGCATAATAAATTCAAAAAAAAATCCGAACAATGAAAATCCTTCGCGTGTTGTCATATTATGTTACATAGTTGAAAGGAAAAATACCAGACTTGGTATATTGATCATGTTTCGAAAAAAACCTTCACAAAATGACGTATATTGTTCGAGGTTTCATGGCTTTCGGTCCAATGACGATGTTATGTGCTGAATCACGGCATAGTTTGTGATGTTGTGCCCATATATGCATGTGTGTGGACATTGGTATGGAGAACAATGTTGCAGGAGGAAGTTTTCCTTTTTGTCGCACGGAAAAGCCCTTTCCATTTTCCAAGCGCAAAACAACGGGTCGTTTTGTGAAGTAACCACCAAAATGCGTTCAGAATGCTACCGTCCTATTTCCTAAAAATACTAGACCACCTTACATGGACTATCTCCCAACCGGTACATCTCAAACCTTTCGTCCATCCCGGGTAAAAAGGACAATGTCTGCCGAATCGGCGGGAGGAGTGGGTCCGGTTGTACTACAGGTAATGATCTATCGCCCGTGATTTTTTGAAAAATCATTTTTAGACTCGCAATATGAGGTTTCTTCAGAGATCAATGCAAGTTCCAACGGCTGTCCCTATCTTCATGCACCACCGGTTCGACCATAGTTAGAATTCAGATAATTCAAAACGGGCATAATAAATTCAAAAAAAATCCGAACAATGAAAATCCTTCGCGTGGTGTCATATTATGTTACATAGTTGAAAGGAAAAATACCAGACTTGGTATATGATCATTTTCGAAAAAAAACAACTTCACAAAATGACCTATATTGTTCGAGGTTTCATGGCTTTCGGTCCAAATGACCGATGTTTATGTCTGAATCACGGCATAGTATGTGATGTTGTGCCCATATTATGCATGTGTGTGGACATTGGTATGGAGAACAATGTTGCAGGAGGAAGTTTTCCTTTTGTCGCACGGAAAAGCCCTTTTCCATTTCCGAGCGCAAAAAACGGGTCGTTTTGTGACGAAGTAACCACCAAAATGCGTTTCAGAATGCTACCGTCCTATTTTCCTAAAATACTAGACCACCTTACATGGACTATCTCCCAACCGGTACATCTCAAACCTTTTCGTCCATCCCGGGTAAAAAAAGGACAAATGTTTGCCGAATCGCAGGAAGTGGGTCGGTTTGTACTACAGGTACATGATCTATCGCCCGTGATTTTTTGAAAAAATCATTTTAGACTCGCAATATGTGGTTTCTTCAGAGATCCAATGCAATTCTAACGATGCTCGTCCCCAATCTTCATGCCACACCGGTTGACCATAGTTAGAAATTCAGATAATTCAAAACGGGCATAATAAATTCAAAAAAAAATCGAACAATGAAAATCCTTCGCGTGGTGTCATATTATGTTACATAGTTGAAAGGAAAAATACCAGACTTGGTATATGATCATGTTTCGAAAAAACCTTCACAAAATGACCTATCATGTTCGAGTTTCATGGCTTTCGGTCCAAATGACCGATGTTATGCTGGAATCACGGCATAGTATGTGATGTTGTGCCATATTATGCATGTGTGTGGACATTGGTATGGAGAACAATGTTGCAGGAGGAAGTTTTCCTTTTGTCGCACGGAAAAGCCCTTTTCATTTCCCGAGCGCAAAAAACGGGTCGTTTTGTGAAGTAACCACCAAAATGCCGTTTCAGAATGCTACCGTCCTATTTTCCTAAAATACTAGACCACCTTACATGGACTATCTCCCAACCGGTACATCTCAAACCTTTTCGTCCATCCCGGGGTAAAAAAGGACAAATGTCTGCCGAATCGGCAGGAAGTGGGTCCGGTTTGTACTACAGGGTACATGATCTATCGCCCGTGATTTTTTGAAAAAATCATTTTAGACTCGCAATATGGGTTTCTTCAGAGATCCAATGCAAGTTCTAACGATGCTCGTCCCCATCTTCATGCACACCGGTTCGACCATAGTTAGAACTTCAGATAATTCAAAACGGGCCTAATAAATTCAAAAAAAAAACCGAACAATGAAAATCCTTCGCGTGGTGTCATATATGTTACCTAGTTGAAAGGAAAAATACCAGACTTGGTATATTGATCATGTTTCGAAAAAACCTTCACAAAATGACCTATATTGTTCGAGGTTTCATGTCTTTCGGTCCAAATGACCGATGTTATGTGCTGAATCACGGCATAGTATGTGATGTTGTGCCCATATTATGCATGTGTGTGGACATTGGTATGGAAACAATGTTGCAGGAGGAAGTTTTCCTTTTGTCGCACGGAAAAGCCCTTTTCCATTTTCGAGCGCAAAAAACGGGTCGTTTTGTGAAGTAACCACCAAAATGCCGTTTCAGAATGCTATCGTCCTATTTCCTAAAATACTAGACCACCTACATGGACTATCTCCCAACCGGTACATCTCAAAAACTTTTCGTCCATCCCGGGTAAAAAGGACAAAT